>OMLI01088296.1:0-18037 GCA_900302605.1 Rondeletia loricata | reverse complement strand
GACAGGTGCCGCTCACCGTTACGCACAGTAAGTTACAGCTGACATTATTGAGGGAAATAGCGAGGCTTCTTAGTGTTAAATTAAAGTGATGCTGAAAGGAAAGTGCAGCTGCCATGTGTGCAGTAGCCTAGAAATGGTCTTTAACGCTTGCAGTCCGATAGGCAGCCCATATACTTGAAGTTGTTACCGTGGTTGTTGGTCCGCTCCGGTGTCCAGGGCACAGCGGGGTGAACCAGCTCTGCGGCGTCTTCATTGCCGGGCTCCCGTTACTGCACGTGATGAGACTATGGAAGACCAAGAGGGCCAAAAATGCCTGATTTGTTTGCGGTTTTCGCTGATAAAATTCTTTTTGCGCAGCCCGAGCCCGACCCGATCAATTAACATAAATTGTCTGCCCGAACCCGGCCCTACCCGACGGGCTTTTTCGGGCCCCGTCAGGCTCGGGCTGAAACTGAGAACTCTACTAGGTGACCTAAAAATGACACAAGCCCTTCCCTGTGGTGTCGAGTACATTAAGAAACCAACAAAATGCTCGTAAATGGAGACACCTTTTGAGGTGTGAGATTCACAACTCTTAGCACCACTGACAGTTGCTCCTGGTGACTCAGATCTGGAGTGCAGTCCATGACAACTGAGTAGCATTTGGCTTTCCTTTCTCTCTCTACAATGGCATCAATTGTACTTTTTGCCAAAAGGGTTATGAGCTCATTTAGAATGTGCTTGTTGAGGTAAGTGTCACTTAACTCTTTTCTCCTTGCCCAAGGAAATTTCCATTCCCAGATTCAAACAACCTGTCTGAATGGCCACGAAAAGCAAGATTGCCTGTACGGTACCTTCGTGTTTGCTTGTATATCCCTGCAGGATGTTAGCACGTGTGTGTTTGTGGGTGTTTCATAATTTCATATAAATTTAGGTTATGGGTGTAGGAATGCAGAAATGTTTCCCCCCTTACTTCTACTATTTTGTAACACTGATTGATGTATCGCTTTAAAAATGTAAATTGCATCCTCAATTAGATTAAATAGATAAACAAAGACAGTGCCAAACCCACTTCTTCAGGGAAAGCTGTGTGTCAAAATTCTCTGCCCCTAGCATGCAACATCAAAGCTGCTCGTGAATAGATTCCTCCCCCAAATCCATGCAAATCAAACATGGCGGTTGTTGTTTGTCAGTGTGCCGAGGTGTGCATGCTGTTATTAATCTCTGTAATTTCAACCGACATAAGTGGGGATGCTATCGCTTTTGTGTCACGGGCTTAGCGCTGGAACATCGGCTTATTGGTTATGGTTGAATTATTCATTTGAACCACGGGATTGCTGCTTGGCTATGTGGTCCACGTCAATGACTGTCTAGGGTTGACGGGCTGAGTGGTGGGAATGGTGCGATGACACGAGAGTGAAAATGATCTACGCTCTCCACTAACTTTTGTTCATCAGCAGAAATGCTACTCTTGCTTTTGCCAACACAGTGGATTCTGGTCCTGATCCAGCACTGTTTTTTTCATCATGAATGAATATCATATTGCACCATAAAGGATTTTCAACATGTTCAGATGCCTGCTGATGAATTGTTCTCTACTGCTGCAGCAACACAATAGTGTACCATGATGATGCCATGTTTTTTTGTAGAATTTATCATCAGCAATTTATACCAACCACATGACAGTGGTGTTTATCCAAAGGTGCTCTCTTCACTGAAAAACTGCTACACAAGAAGAAACTTTGTGTTTAGATAATCTCAGTTTGTTTGCTGGCTAACCATAGAATCTGGTTAGCTAACTATCACTGTCTTGTAAACACGTTATTTGCACACTAGCTAACGTATCTAATAGAAGCTAATGCTAGTGTGAGTGGTGGCTAGTAGTCGCATGTTAACATTAACATCCCTTGCTGTGCTAAATTAGCCTGCTGGCTAGTTAGCTAGCTAACAAAGCCCCCAAAAAAACAGCTGTTAGTTTAATTAGGATAACTGAGCTAATAATAATAAGAAGAATGCATTTTATTTGTACAGCACTTTTCATTCGCAGTGAATCTCAAAGTGCTACAGAGTTAAAAACAAAACAAAAAAAGCGGACTCTTCTTAAGCTATAACTATATTTTGGAGTAGAGGGGCTAAAGACAAGATAGTTAGATGACCATTCACTTTTACTTATAACGCTATGTTACTGAATTGACCTACACCCACATCACAGCAGTCTTTTTCAGGTATCTCTCTTTTTCTAGCCTGGTTGTTATATATTTAGCCATTACTTGCACACAATTCTCTGACGGGGTTGCTTGGAGATTTGTGATGTAGCTGCAAAGCCTCTATACCAAACTTTGTCTATGTCATACCACACAGTCAACCTGAGAGTTGACCTACAACTTTCATTCTATATGTTAACTCCAGTGAAGGATGGCTGGGTCCTTAAGCATACCAATGATAATGCCGAATAAAATGTTATAGCCCCAGAGCCTGTGATTCATATTTTGATCCCTCCGGCTACATTAAACACCCATTGATCGTCCCCAACTCCCACCCTAATCCTAATAAATACCGTGCAAATTCCCCCTGACCGTGCCGAGTGCTTGCGATCAATACAAGCTTTTGGATGTAAAATAACCTTTTGATGACCAGAGAGGAAATGCAAGCCATTCAAACCGTTTCTCTCACACTCTTATTGATCTCTCCATCTGTTGTTGTTGTTGTTGGTTTTTTTCCTTCTCCCAACTCCAACATGCCACCAAGGCCTCCTCTCTCTGCCGTTCAGTGGAAATCCTAATTTTTTTACCATGGAGCACTGGACTGTGAGTTTAACTGCACATGTACCGTAGTTGCGAGAGGCAGGCAGAGAGGCGGTGCGTCCTCTTCCACCCCTTCTCTTTGCCCCGGTGGTTTTAAAGGTTCGTTTGCTGGTTCACTTCCTCTCTGCAGTGAGGGAAATCCGTCCTGCTGTGCTTAATCAGCTGAGCAACCATCGCTGGGGTCCATTTAGTCGTTTCTTTTTCTATCCAACACTGTTTCCCCTGAGCTTCAAAAATGCTACTTTGTTTAGGTAGGTAGTGGAGAATATGCAGCTGCAGCTCATGTTGCTAACAGATCTCAAACTGAGAAATATAGCGGAAACATTATGTGGGAAAAGGAGGAAGTTGTATTCCTATATTCCACAGTTACCAACACACACACACACACACACTCATACAGACACTCATATGTATCTGTATGTTGTTTGCTGTTATATTCCTTTTTTCCCTCTTTTTTTTTGGTCATTTTATTCAATGCACTATTGGAAAGGACCCATGTCCTACAGTTTGTCTGGAGTAATGATAGTTATCATTCTCAAGGAAGGACTTCCTCGTTTTGATCAAATTCCCCCTGAAACTCCCCTAAGATAGCTCCTGCATCCAAATGTGTGAACCCGTGGTCCCCAGTTGTTCAATATATTTAATGAAATATGTTAATAAATCTCCCTCTTCCACCAGAGTAAGCAGCCCTGCTGCAGACTCAGCTTTCTTTGTAGACTTTGGCGTCGACCAAATAAGATTTGTGCCCTACATACTGGGCATTTACTTTGTCTGACGGCTTATTACCGCGCCCGTGTTGCAGCATAATCTACAGTGGAAGGAAGGGCTAAGACTAATTTGCTAGGTCATTAGGTTAAGGGTAAAGTTATCACAGGGGACGAGGGTCTATAGCAGATAAGCCAGTGAAAAACATAGATGATATAGAGTCAGCGGGTGAAATGAAGTATTAGGGGACTTGCTGTCTTTGCTGTAAGGGGAAGCCAGAAGCAGTACTTTGGGATCTAATGTACTGCATGTACTGTCGATTATTATTGGGTATAATCATATGTTGTCGACTGCACTTTTCTAAATGATCTTAGCAAATGCAAGGCATATTTAGCAATGTTAAGCACTGGGACACATGCCTTTAGTTTTGATTGTAGCATTTCATGAGGTAACAGAAACCTCATTACTAATCTTGTCTGCTTACACATAAAGCATAGGATTTTATAAGAGGGAGCCCCCCCTACTTGAGGTGACCCTTGGGGCCATGGATGGGATTCGTTTTCCCCCAAGATGGATTATAATAGATCATGTCTGCCCTTTGTGTGTGATTTGGTTTTCACGGCTTGAAATAAAAGGGGAAAAAGAGGCAGGAGAAAGTATTCATTCAAAAAACGACTGGTGAATGTTGGGGAAGGTCAAATAATCAATCCACGGATCACTTGGCCGTGTTGGTGCACATGTTCCTGGGCCCCGTTGTTCATGTGCAGTCAATATCAGCAATCGATCGCAACCCTGTACATGTGTGGAGTGCAGGAACCTTTGTTTGAGATAGGCGATGAAAATCTTAAGCGGTTCATGTTAAGCGGTTTGGTTATAGCCGATGTGTGTGTGGGTGAGTATGCGTGTTCAGCTCCTATTTCATCAATCGCTGATTATTTGACAATGATTTTCAAGCGTGTCTGTGAGACCCAATTTTAAAAATGTGTGTGTTCCAAGATAATATAGTTCATGTACCTGAGAGTACCGACTTGGCCACATTTCTAGAATTTCCTAGCACATTGGCAGGGACCTCGGTTCCCATCTCTTGGCGGCGCCGTCCCTGCAGCAGCTGCTCCAAGACATCGTCATCACTCTCCCCATAATGAGCCCAGGGTGAGATGGGAAGGTTGGGAGGTTGGGGTGGGTAGTGCCACTCCGTGTTGAGGGAAAAACCCTGCGGTGACACAAGCTGTCTGTGTGAACGCCAGACTTTCCGAGACTCCTCAGGTGAGCCAAGGAAGTGGCCTCATTAATGGACTTTAAGTAAGTCATAATCTAGAAGGAAAAACATGGATCCAGACAAGAGATCAGAGAATCGTGGCATGCTTTGCAGAGTGTTTGATCGATCGATCGATCGATCGATCGATCGATCTATCTGTCTATCTATCTATCTATCTATCTATCTATCTATCTATCTATCTATCTATCTATCTATCTATCTATCTATCTATCTATCTATCTATCTATCTATCTATCTATCTATCTATCTATCTATCTAGTATTTTTTTCATTACAATAGTGTTTCATGCATAACTAATATACCCATGATCTTATCGTCGGTAAGGAAATCCAAGTGCAATTAATAAACATTCAACCATATTTGACAATTTTGCCACTGCACATTTCATGCCCTCTCTCCCTGAACCGCTTTATAGCAAACGATGACACCAAATCGACTGCAATTTTTGTTAATCAGTGTAAGGATCACACTACAATTTCTTAATGGCAATGGGTGTGTTTTCCCCCCTTCTTCTCTTTCTCAGGACCCAAGAACCTGGGCAGAGAAAAAGGCAATTAAGCTAATGCAGTGTGGGTGTCATAAGGTTGTAGATATTTCAAGAGTGGAGCAATTTACCGCTTGGAAAAGGAGGAGACCGCTTGCATAAAACATTCCCTCTCCCCCTGATTTATTATGCTTTTAGTTGTGTTATATGTGATACAATTAGCGGGAGGTGCCAATAAGGCTCGCAGCTCAAGGACGTGGTCATCGCCTGGCCATCTGTCATTATTGCGTTGTCCTGTTATGCGGCAGGCAGGCGGGCAGGCAGGCGGGCCCAAGGGGAAGAGTTGAGCTGTGTGTCACAAGACACATCGCACCACAGGTGTGGATTGAACATTTATGCCACTGTGAATCTGTGCTTCAGTGTATAAAAAAAGGAGGATGGGACTTTTGTCCTAGAGACAGTTTAAAGTTAAGCAGGCAGAATTGACCTGTGAAAGCTGTTCTGTTGTTTGTAATGTGATTGTGTCTCTGTAGCACTTCTGACAAAAAAAAACACATTGTGGGATAGTAGAAGCCTGTTCAGTTTAGAAATGCGACATTGTCATACAGCAGCCCATTAGAGCCTCATCAACTCATTTGGCTGTGTCATCTTCATTAAGAAGCACATGGGTGTAGAACTGCAGAGGGCAGCAATGATATGTACAAGGAAGGCCCCCGAGTGCTATAATGTTATCTGTGAAGAGGGCGGGGAGAGCGGAGTACTAGCCTGGAGACTGTACATGTTCCCATAGTGCTCACACAAAGCAGCAGTGCATGTGACTTATTGCTATGGAACACACCCAAGTTGGTTCTCAATCTGTGCTCTTTTATCAAGGATCTTAGTCTCACTTGCTTTATGGTTGTTCATCATTGGTGAAAAAAATAAAATCTTGTATCTAAAATTTTGACAATGGGCATAAAAAATCTGGACATTGGAGTTCATAGTCCTCTATGCTCTGAATAATATGAACCTTAAACCTATTAAATGCATTCAGACCACTCATTTCATAGGGGAATGACATTGACTTTATTATGGGTTTTCACTCTTGACATGGACTTGATGGTAATATGTATTCTGTCACCTGCCTGAAAACAGGAAATACTGCAACACAAAATGAATTGCGCCTGATCTTGCTTTTCTTTTCTTTTCTTTTCTGAGAATGCCACTGATATTTTCACTGTGCTTTTTAACGGCTTGTAACAGTAGCACCCTTAGTCGAGAGCTGTTGAGGCGCGCTGTGAAAATTTAAAAGCAAGTGTGAAAAGCCTCCTATAGGTCACAGCATAACCCAGTGATAGACTGAGTACCACGTACACTGAGAAATGACTTGTTTCAGGAAAGTAAATTAGGTCATATTTCCTTTCCTTGTTATAAAGTGTTATAGTGCCACTATTAAACACCATACGGTGTCAGATATTATTCACCTTCTGTGTTTTACCACAGTCATTTCTAACAGTTCTGGGACTGATCTGA
Source organism: Rondeletia loricata (assembly GCA_900302605.1). NCBI lineage: Eukaryota > Metazoa > Chordata > Actinopteri > Beryciformes > Rondeletiidae > Rondeletia > Rondeletia loricata. The sequence goes on along the minus strand of OMLI01088296.1, from coordinate 11,274 downwards.
ATAAATCTGTGAATAACAGACCACAACTGTAAAATAAAATAAAATGTAGCTGCACAAGATTGTAGTACATGAACATCCTGCATTAGGCTCATTCCCCACCCTCCAACAGTGTGTCAGTAATGTTTTGAAGCTTAATGGGATTTGATCTAAATTTAGAGGGATCATGCCTCGCTTGCAGGAGCAAGGTATTAAAAAATTGGAATGGAGATACCTGGGCAAATTGCTACTTTGCATAGCTTCCTGACATGTGTCATTACTAGGAACACTCACTTCTGCCAAGAAGGGCACAGGACAGGGGTCTATTTTGGGGGAATGAAGGGGGGACGGGGCTCAAGTTCCCCTCTCATCAGCAATAGCGTGTAAAAAGCAAGATGGCACCCCGTGGCGTTGTTGAAGGACAGGTGGGGAGATGAGTTCCTGACATACCTTGGCGTGTGTGCAAAAGCGCCCGTCATGGCAGGGCCTGACAGCTTTCATTTGTCGGTGAGGGTTTGACTTGACAGGTTGGAGGAGATGCAAATGATCATTTCCTGCTCCTTTTCTTGGTTCCATGAAAGGTTGGCACACAAAACGTTCAGGGCTGAGAGTTTGGCTGTCTGGCCCGTTTTTGGGTGGCTTGATGGACTTGTGATTGACAGTTTTTTATGACCAAATTGGCACAATACACGCAAACAAATACACAAGGGCAAAGTCAACATGTTTGGAATCGTGGAGGTCTGGTGGAGACGGGCTTCCTGGTGTTTTGACTGTCAAAAATGCCAGCGAACATCAGCGTTTGCATCACAGCTTGTATGTGATAACATAATATCATAACAAATAAGTTTACCTCAATCCTTTAATTATGAATTAATTCAATAAATGTGCAAATCGGTTCATCTGAGACATCTTGAGATTTGTAAATATTTTGAAAGTATTTGTTCGAGGGGGTGCAGAAGAATAGGCACAGAAAGGGCTCGTTGACAGGCTGGGGAATAGCAGGCTGGGATACACCATCTGGCCTATTCTGCATATTCTTACCATTTGAATTGCAGATTGGAGGTAGAATGACATTTTGGAATCTGAGCTGTGGCAGACTTCACAGGGAACAGCCAAAGCGCAAACAACAAACAGTTTGAGTGCGACCGTGTTCGCGAGCGACGATGACAACAAAGACTAAATTAAGAACATGTGCCTTTTTTTTGCTCATTTTGAACTACTCGCCTTAATTTGTAGCCTCATTATTCTGGACCAAATGCAAAGGAATGATGTGTCTTTTAAACCTGTTACTGCCGTTAGTGAAACGAGTGTGATCAAACATTATAGTAGTGAGATCACCTAAAGGTTTGAGAAGATGGCTGTTGGCAACCTGAGCCTCTAACTCTCTCAAACAGAACGGACATTGGATCTCAACTGCATGGCATTTCACTGTTTCTCTTATTTAGATTGTATTGGTAAAATTGCCATAACTTGCAATTGCAACTTGTTCTCTTATATCATGTGTCTTACTTGAAACAAAGGATGATTTTTGGTAGCTTTTGCCGATACATGCACATTTCCAGCAAATTCCACTCTTAAATGTGCTGATTCATGTTCAGTGCGAGGTAGATACAATTTTAGCTGCAGAAAAGTTTGTGCACCTCACTTCTAGTGTTATAAATGACTGCTTGCCACTGGTGAAACAAGGGGCCTTAATAAGTACAGCCGTTCCATTCCCAAGGATTTTAGTTTCACATATCTGAAATACGTATCTCTGGACCCAATCACCCCCATCATAGGCACGGATCTCAGTATAGGCAATTTCAAGGACTTAAGTTTTACTTTACACTTTCAAAATGTCTGGCATAATGTGCAACTGTGGTCAGTGTTTATGAACAACCATAAAGACAAACTTAGTGTAGCGTCAATGCCAAGCTATTATGCAATAAAATTTAATGTCCATGAAGAGAGGAGAGGACAATGCAGTCATTAAAGGAGAAATTACTGGTCCGTCAATCAAATGAATGTTGTGCATAATAACAACGTTCTCGGTTTTAGTGCAATGGCAAAATGCAGCACAATTTGGCATAAAAAGCACCAAAAAAAACTGCCAAAATGGCTGTTATTCTGTCGGTATGACCAGAAAGAAGAGAGAATGATGAGATCGAGCACAACAGAGAAACTAAAAGTACATATTGTACAGCACTTAATAACACCCCATGGCATTAAAACATGTTTTTCTTTAATTTAAAACAGATCTGCGGACTAGTTTTGAGAAGGAGCGAGAAAATATGACACTCTCAAAACTCGGCCTCAGACTCAGAGCAGACATGGGAAAAATCGATAGCAGCAGATGCCCTATTTTCCCCTTGTCTTGAAAACAGATATATAAAAAAGCCCTATCCTCAAAGGTTAATGCCTGTTCTCTCAGCCCGTGTAGGAGCACCAGAGCCTGGGGACAAGGGGTCTGATGGAGAGGGGAACTGGGATGGAGCGCACACGGTCAGGAACATCTCTGGCATTTCATCCTCCTCTGGAAATGATGTAACGTTGCCCTGACATTACTCAGCCCGGAGGAGATGGATCAGGTGTAGACGGAGCCCAAGTCACAAAGCAGGAATCCGGTTTCCGAGGCCACAAAAGTGCCTGTGTCTAGAAGATGTTCGCTGGATTTAAATAACCAGATATTTAGATTAGAATTACATCAAAATTCCCACCCAGGGATCGATGACTGATTGATGGAAACACCTAGAAACACAAGAATTAATGAGAATTAACATTTAAGTAGGGAGAGGTGGATCAATTTAGAGTTCATTCCTGTGTGGATGTCTTTAACATAAATCTTTTTCTGCCTTTGACCTAAAATCTTTGCCATATTTTAAGTTGTATGGTTTGAGAGGTTGAAGTAATAAGAGAATTGAACACTATTGGCCACTTGATGTGGGTGGCTTTCAACAGGCAACTGCGAATATTCAGCGCAGCGATACACATCAGGTATCGACGATCACTGTTTCTTTCTCTCAGTTCAAGGTCCCAGCCACTGTACGCCTTCGTGTCGGCAATAACTTCATCAAAAGGGCTTTGCATAACACATTTGTTTGCCGATTACATAAAGCATCGCATCCCACGCTTCGCAAATGGCGACTCGAGACCACCTACTTGTTAACAAACGCTTTGGGGAACGGCAGTTTTTAAAAGAGCAATTATTAGGCGCCTTCGATGCGCAGGAAATTATTAGGCACTCGGGTGTTGTAGGCCATCAACATGTCATATCATGTACTTTTTTCCCATGAGCACTTGGGGCTGATGGAAGAAGAGGAAGACAAAGGCAGAGGGACAGGCTGACCTCAGGAAAGGATGCACAGCTAGCTCCCACAGACAGCAGATTACTCTTTATCACATTTGAAGGACTGGGACCTTGAAATAATGCACCTTTAATAGAATTACCTGCCAATAGCAAAGGTAGTGTGTCGCGTGAAAAAGGGAAAAGAAAAACACATCTCTCGAGTGTCACCCCATATCTCTCTCGACCCTCGGTCAGCCACTTAGAATTTCTGCTGGCGTAAAAGCTTTTGTCCCCTTAAACTTGATTTTCCTTTGAATTGGGGACCTTAGGTGAAGCAAAGACTTTAAATCCAAGAGATAAGGGTTTCATTAAGTGTCTTCCTTATCAGCATTATTTGATAACGTGTCTAAGATTGGTTCAAAAGGTATATTGATTAGTGCCACTATATAGAATTGATGAAATGTTATGTAGCTTTCTTCCTTATACTTAACCCTTTCGCAAGGAGATGTCAAATCATGATCTAACCACAAAACCTGTTGATCTGCATGCGTCAATCATCTTCACTTATACTCTTCTATTCAAATTGTTACTATGTCGATGTGCTCATGCGACCAGCCACCAGACTACCTTCCAAAGACACTTAATCCTAATGCACGTCCGGAGGAATGAACCGCCGCCAAACAACCGTCAGTGCGAGGCGAATCCTCGACGTTAATGAAGTCCCCTGAAACGTTAGCTTGCTATCGCCAAGCTTCATGCGTAAGCCATTCCTTCTCTTGTTGGGGTCAGTTTGATGAATCGGTACAGTGTTTGCCAGGCAAGAATATAACTTCATTGCCCCCGTTGGTAATGATCTGCATTAGGTCCATTATTGGAAACTATAAAACTCGGCGGTGAATGGACTCAATCTCGTTAATATCGATTTCCTTAATGTTAAAAGCACTGGGGTGGATATCTAAAGGAAGATATAGCGTCGATGTCCTCTTTGGTCTGGCGGAGAGAGAGAGAGAGGGAGAGAGAGAGAGAGAGAGAGAGGGAAAGAGATGTTCTGATGCACTGCAGCAAAGCGAATGCGTATCTAATCTGACACCTAGCACTCCTGGCTAATGTCTTGATAGGGCGTAAGTGGTTCATTTCTGCCCTTGAAAGATTTTCCGTGGTGCAGCTAAAGTAAAGAGACAGAGAAAAGAACAACTCTGGCCCCTGTTCTCTTGCTGTTCCTGTAATATTTTCTCTGTCTCCAGCCTTATTGATTTTGGATTACACCTGTTTCATGTTTCCCTGTAGCCCACGCTTTGGTACAATGCGATACCTAATGATGCTGCCTGGGTTTCCAGCTCATCGAGCCCAAGGGCTGTTTTTAGTCATTTCGGTAACCTTCTGTTGCACTAGTTCAAATGTCAACACAAATACCACAACACTATGTAGTTCAGCAGTGTATATAAGGTGTGTGTGTGTGGCTGTGATCGTGTGCGTGAATGTGTTTCCATGTTGACGCAGGGAGCGGGAGGGGCAGGGACATCGCATCCTTGCCTTGTCGTGGCTGAAGCGAGAGCGTGTCGCTGGGTGGAGCTTGTTAAAGTGTTCGCCTGCCCTGCTCGCCAGGATTGGTTTAAGCATCTCCAATCACGGTGCAAGTCGTAGTAGTAATCTACCTCTCCTAAAACGCCGTGCCGCCACAGGGTCAAGAGGAAGTAATCACACTCGTTTCACCGTTAACAGAATCTTCGATGTGCTGCGTAGGTTAACTCAAAAAGTAGAGCGCTTAATTGCCAACTTATTCTTCTCAAGACTCTTGAAGAAGCTGCTTTGACATCGGACGGAAACTACGAACGAACGGCTCATCGAGTGACTGACTCGTCCCTTAATGTACGCTTTTATATGCACATGTTTTACCCATAGATCATTTGAGAAACGGCGACCGCTCCTATTAGTATTCACAAGACTAATCACATAGGAGGCGAGAGCGCGGCGATGGCGTGAGTCAACAATTACCCGACTGGCTGCTCAAAATGACAGGCTGGACGTCGGCCGTTCCCGTGTCCCCGCTCGCCACGATTGATGAGTTCATTTATCTCTCCCTGGCCTGTCTTCTGCCTTTTCGCCCCTCTGTTGCTATGAAAATGAATAGCCCCGTAAAATGGAGAAATCGTGCCCTGCAAAAAAAAATCCCTCTTTACAATACCACAGAGGCATATTTATTTCATCTTAAAGGGGAGGTTCGGGGTCGCCCTCCAGTCCCTCCCCAGTGACATTTTCCGACTTGACATTCTGTGACATTTCCAGTTAAATATTGCTGATATTCCTGCAGTGGAATTAAAAGCGTGTCTAAAAGGGACACCAGCATTAAAGCTCTCTCTCTCTCTCTCTCCCTCTCCCTCTCCATCTCCATCATTGTCTCTTTCTTGATCCCGAACTCGCCCCCTTTCTCTCTCCCTTGCTCCCCATGCAGCAGGATATACACGTTTACTTGTGTTCCCCATACTAAGTGTGGTTCACTTGCATCTCCAGCCATCATAGGAAGACGGAAAGTTTGTGACTCTGGAGAAATCTTATGATGCTGTTTTGAACAAAAGTTCTTAGATTAAGATGTAATAACATGACTATGCAAGAAAAAGAAAACGGCCTCAACAAATGTCCCTCATGGCCGTAACAGCTGACGGCGCTGCTCCCAACATTTACAGATTCTACACATCTAAATGAATCTCTATGTATTCATCTAATTTTAAAAAGTCTGTGCTTTAAATAGGCCAACTGGATATTGTAGAAAACAATTTAACCAAATGCAACGGAATCTAATTTTGTTATACCTTTTTCTACATGTACACATCTTAGATTTTTTGAACCACTATAAAAATTCAATGGTACAGTCGGTCAGTCACTGTAATTATAAGCGCAACTCTAATGAATGTTGACGATCACCTGACAGCCATTCGTCTCTGACAATCACCACCAACTCAGTGTTGGATGATTTAGCCAGTTGCTCACTGAGAGTTATAGCTGTAGGTCCTTAGTGACAGTGTTGCACACAAGGTCCTTTAAGTGCTTCCTATTGATTCATTAGTACTGTAAAACACTAATGCAGCCACGATACACCGCAGAATCCCCAAAAGCTATTACTAACATATAACTGCTGACCTTTTTTAATGTAGTCATCATGATTCATGCCAACTCCCACATGAATATGACGTGAGCATGCACTGCTAACTACGAACAGCGCTTCCATTGTTAAAGAGTGAAGTGTTTATGTCACAACACATCAATACATCATGTGTGTTTAAGAAGCACACGCTGGCAAAGGAGGAAGAAAAACACTACCGTACATATTATATCAGTGGCATCTTAATGTGACATGCTTAGACTTTTAGTCTGGATTGTGATTGTGAATGTTTGGGTCAAATTTAATCATCTTTAGCTTTTACGTCTTTAAACAAGCTGAATCACAAGCGCAGTTTAGCTACAAAGCTTCTACTGTACCAGGAAGCATCAGTCCGGCATCTGATATTATTGGAGATGGGCTCATGGATGTTTGCGATTTATAGCGGGGTTTTTTTACGATGGAATTCTATATAAAAACTGACATTGTGCATGAAATTATATTTTTTGCATAGCCTCTTTTCTTTAAAGTGGTTGTTATCAACATGAATGAATGGGTTGTATGTCAGTAATTACATGAAACATTTACTTGGTTTCGTTTTTGCTGGCTCCGGTGCTGATACGTACATTGTGAAGTTACTTTCCTTGGCAAGAGCTCGCTGCAGTTTCCTTGCCTGTGGTTTGTCATATGCTCTTTTTGTCCTTGGTGGAAGAGCCGGGCTCTGTAGCTTGAGCTGATTCATGTGCCATGTCTCCACTCCCCACACATCATCCGCACTCATCACAGAGAATCTCTCCGTACATAATCCATGATAAATATGGCGCTACACCCACCTATAAATCTTTGTCATTAGACGCCGCGGGATTTCATTTTCTGCTTCCCTTTCCAAAGAGATAATGATCTGTGGCTAGGGGTCGCTGAGGAAAAACATAAATGCATGGAGTTTCAAGGCCCTGGAATACTAACTTTATTCAATGGCCGAATGTCACTTTGTAAGACCGCTGTTCAGTCTGCAGTGTACGCCCTGAACATGTGGACGGAACCACAGAATCAGATCTGGGGCAGGAGCTAGTAATTGATTGTAATCAAAATGTAAAGTAAGCCTGCGCCATCTCACTAATGGATTTAATAGTTTATTTGACTCGAGAGGTGAATCAATCTTAAGATATTGACCACGGGATCCTGGAGGATTAAGGATGGGCCAAAGGGTCGCAGGGCAGACCGCTGTGTTTGCTGTGAGAAGCCTGGCACTCGGATAAGGTCCTGGGTTCTAAGCAGTTTAGCATATTGAATGGAAATTAACCTTCCTCTGAGGGAGAGCCCAAGACAAGCAAATCCTCTTTCATTTGTTAATTCATTCATTATAGTCTAGAGGAATGACAGGACTACTAAAGATGCTGCGATGCTCACTTAGCAAAACTTTGCCAAAGACAACCTTCTTTTAACAACTTACAGGAAACTGTTTACCACTTTCTGCCAGTCAGACGTGACTAATATCGGATAGATTTCATTTTGAATGCAACCATGAAAAACGGTTATAGTCTCAGTGTGGATGAATAAAGGACTTGCCGTCAAAATGATGTGTGCGCTCCCCGTCGCCGTGTTCCAGTGTGAATATGTCCTTGTGGATCAAGTGCTCATGATATTGACATAGTAAGCATGTTGGTGACGGAGGGTCTCAGCAGTTAGTAGCCCTCAGTGGAGCCAACAATAACTTCTTCAGCAGCTAGTGACAGAGCCAATCAATGGCACATTGAAAAACACCAAGCTCTACCAAACAAAATATGGATTACGAGAGGTCTGAGCATTCAGCTTGCTTCTATGGGGCGTATATGCATGTGGCATATTCACTCAGCAAGCGGAGGTAAACCAACAACCTATCCTTATTTATGTACTGTTGATGCTGACACCCGACCATGCAATCAACACAGAGCACTGGCTTCAGTTTGCAGTGAAATTTCAGATTGTGCCATTAAAGAGGGCCGTCATTATGACTTGGCAAGGCCAATTTGCATGTTCTATTCCACTGAATCTGAATGAGGCTCCAATCAATTATACGCATTACCCAGGCAACTGATTGGTATGTGGTCGGGCACTCGCCCTGCAGAGGTAGTGCCGTGGTAACTGGGCAGACTAAAAACACAAAAACACACACACACACAGCACTTCAATGGCTGACCCCTTACTTGCAATGTGTGCGAACATAATATTATGTACTGTCCTTGTACTGTAACCACCCTGCACTAACATATTACTGTAATACTAGTATTAAGTAAAGGTAAAATGTGCAAGATGCATGTCAAAATAGGCCCTACATGCACATGAAGGACATTGATCATGCTGTAGCGAAGGAAAAATAGGCTTTGGACTTAATCGTATGATCTTTAAATGTCAGGGAATCTCTTAGCAAAGATGTGACTGCTGGCAGCCGTTGAGAAGGTCGCTTCCACCCACACACTGTATTGTAGGTTAGAGAAGCCTCACCCACCGCCCAAGTTTAAATATTGATAATAATGTAAGCAACCTGCGTTGGTCTGAGTGTTTGTAGCTTCAGAGGAATCCCCCCTGTGTGCCTCCCCTAACAGCCAGGAGGAGCGCTTGCGAGCAGAGTTCCCACCAAGACTTTGCCAACTTGAGGAATCGCCTTGGCAGTTAATAGATGCTGCCCGTTTCCTTTGCCTTGCGGTTGCATAACCAGATTGCTCCCTGCCACTGCCTCAGCTAGGCTACAGGGCAACACTAGCTCTCATGAGAATCTCCAAGATCGCGCTGCTATTGGCGGGTTAAATGATCGGACAGCAGACAAATGCACAAATCAGCTAGCCCCTGTGGCGAATACGCTTTGGAAGAGAGACAGTCAGGAATGGAGGCTGCATTTCAGTGTTTGTAGAAAGCACTGCGCCCTCAGTAATCAATGCTGGATTAACCTCTCTCATCAGAGGCATATTTGCAGCCTCAAATGAAGATACCGCTGCGTATGTTTTGTGCATTAAACCACAAATTCCATGATTGCTTTGGCTATTTGCGCTTGTGTATAGAGAGTTGTTCTTGTTGACAGAACCATTAGTCTGAGAGATACCACAAAATTCATCATAGTCACTCTGCGGTTGTTTCACAAATTCATCATTTCATTACTTTTCCGCACGGGGTGGAGGGGGAGGGGACTAGCGGAGACGCTATATTTGTATGTTTGTGATAACATTGAATTCCCTGAAGAAAACAAAACACAGTGGTGTAGTGGTGGTGGTGGTGGTGGTGATGGTGATAGTGGTGGTAGTGGTGGCGGTAGCGTGTTAGGGTGTGGTGCTGGAATAAAATCTTCCGTAATCGCCAAAACCAGGACAGAAATGAATATGTACATTAATAAGTGCTTGGTTAGAGGGCCTTAAAAGGTTTCCATTACATCTTGATCAGAAACCCATTTATCTCGAGGCTCTCAATAAGCCTGGCCCCCTAATCTGCCGGACAGATAATTAATATCTGCTTATTGAGTAAATGAAAGTCATTATCCTGATTTCCTGCAGATCATTTATCTGTCTGTGCCTCACAGTGAGGACATTTTATGGTGTGGGCCACTTTACCTTGGCATATATTGATCAGAGCCTTAATATGTGCTCTTAGGGAGTCCTCTGCTTTGTGTTTATTTGGTCATATTCAGTGTCAGTGTCAGTCTAATGATGTGTCCTCTCTTCCTGGGTACAGAGCAATCAAATGTTCTTCTTTTCTTTTATCACATTTCCTCCACAACACTACAAAGCCCACTCTCAAATGTACGCCACAAGTCACAGCATACAGAGAGAGACATAAGAAACCATGGCAACATACATTGATTGCTACATTAATGTGGGCAGTTAATAAATAGTTCTGTGCCATAACATAGACATGAAAGATGAGCTATAATTTGCAAAAAACATTGAATCAAACACGTTTTTAAATCATTTCCTTATTACTGATTTCCTAATTTCACATTTACATATAATAAATGTCCAACTCACTTGAATAGCTGTTGATTCACATCACTTTGGATAACTTTATTGCTGATGTTGATGGCAATACTGTATGAACATTTTAACTGGTTGCTGCCCTTAAATAATGTCCATTTATCCCACTGAAGTGAGGATTGTCAAAGAAATATTGAACCCTGAATTATTGATAGTCTCTCTTTGCCTCGTTCCCTTTTTCCTTCTGTCTACAGGATATGTGTAGAATATAGGGAGGAGATCTATTCCTGGATCCTTGACCCGATTGCAACTTCGTCTTTAAAGCTGCTCCAGGCAACTTCACAGGTTGGCAGCTCCAGCGACAGGTAACTGTTTGAAACATTTCAACTTCAATAGCAATAGACAGAAATCACGCAAGATTTCATGAAGTCAGTAAACTGCACACGGCACGCTCATGTTTGCAATTCTGTGATGGCTTTATACCAAAAGATACCAAAGAGACCAGAGAGGTTAAAGATCCAACGTTGGTGGGTCCAGTTTTCTCTGGACAGAGTGCTTGCTTGCTTCTCCAAAATATTGGATTTCTCGCTTAAGTTTCAATTCATCACTTCCTGTGGGCGGAGAAATGTTCATACCTGACACCAGAATTTCATTTGGGCAATTAGGACGAATCTACAGCGTCTCAATTATTGGGATGGGACGCTCTTCTCTATTACAGCCCCTCTTTGTGATTTTGGCAGATAAAACTGTATATTTTTTACATATAAATATTGCCTAATGTAGCTTTAAATGTGTGATACTTTATCTCTTTAACATACATAAGGAGTTGTAGTCTTTCCCCCCCCTTTTCTTACCCTGGGATTTGTAATCGCTGGCTCTCCCATGCAGAGCAGCGGCTCGTCTCTCTATCCACTTCCTGCTGCGAGCCCTCAGGGGTGAGTGGAGTCTGTGGCGCTTATCACCCAGATGGACATCCAACCGGAGAGGCTGCCTCG
>OMLI01088295.1:0-15069 GCA_900302605.1 Rondeletia loricata | reverse complement strand
GAGTACTCTAGTAGATGACTCAGTGTGTGTGTGTGTGTGTGTGTGTGTGTGTGTGTGTGTGTGTGTGTGTGCGTGCGTGCGTGTGTGTATGTGCACACGCATGTGTGTGTGTGTGCATCTGTGTATACAGTTTGTGTGCATGTCATGCTTTTTTTCTGCTTTGATCTGCATTCCATGATTTTGAATCGGCATAACCCCTTAAGTCGATCAACATCTTTTCAGTACCTGATGGAATGCAAAATACACATGTATGTAAAATAATGCTTATATACACTGAATGCTGTTATTGGGACATTGCAAATATATTAAGTAATTTGTACATCTTTATCATGTATCATTTCTCAATTATTTCAGGAATCAGATGTAATTCAAAATTGCATTACCTTGCGCTGCTCATAGCATCCCATTCAGTTTGTGAGTCACTTAAATATTCTGCTCACAGACATCTTCACCAGTCTGAAGTGATATCCCAGCAGTGTAGCTTTATGTGTTGTTTGCCAGGAAATAAGTTTCCATATTCTTTAACTACAGAATCATAAGTATAGCTGTATGTTTTCTACATCCTGTTTGTTTTTGTCTTGCTTCTGCTGACCCCTTACCTCGTCAGAATATGACCTTCAAATTAATGGAACCCTACCCTAAATCATATTAATAAAGCACTGCAAAGGGAAATGGTCAATGGGTGAAGTAAAATAAACACCAAAAAGGGGTTAAATACTGGTGGTTCATAGGCAGTATATATGTTACCCATATAAAACCTGATAATATGGTTCAACTGCACTGCTCAAAGAATGGAAAGAACACTTTGCAGTAATGCAGCAATATTTCAACTTAACTACTACACAAATGTGTTCTTAATCAACTCACTAGTGCTTGCTAAGAATATAGCACACTAAGGAAAACTCACTCAACTGACTCGTCAGGCTCACGGAGTCTCTTATCAGAACTACTGTTATTGCTCCTTTAGCCGTCTACCAAGAGATTACAACTTTTCCTTAAAGTGTTGTGACAGCTTGCAATTTCCGTGTGTCACTTAACCTTAACCTGCTCTACTATCATTCAGTTGTGATTATAAAAATAGCGTTGATCGGTGATGTCTTCATTCAAGTAAAGTAAGCGAGTGCTGCACAGTGATACCTCATTGTGAACAAGAACGTGTTTTTACTAGCACTAGGCGTTTTAGACTGGACGAGGGGGAATTGAAAGACCATGTGGCTGTGCATGTAGCCAAGACTGTCATGGATTTCATGAGCTTTCTTAATGAGCTGTGAGGTATTTCTGGGGTTTGACTCGGAGGGATTAGTCGTAGATAGTGGTTTTTGCAGCATAACCCAGAGACCACACAGCCATTGCTGATCCTAGATGACTAAATGAACTAGCACTAACCAGTAACTGTCGTAATAACTAACTTTTAGATCTACAATTCTCCTGCAGCAATCTGTACTTTACTACTTTCTTTCCACTGACTACTTTCGATTTTCAAGCGTCCAAAATGCTAATAATGCAAGAAGCCTGAGCCATCTGTAGAATGTTATGCCATGTTGAATGCCATTTTCTTTGCCCTGTAATAGTGAACTATATTGGCACGCACTGAGAGTTTTTAACACTTTTAAGCTTCTAATATGATTTTAGGCCATTACGGGCAACTTTTTAACAGCACACAATATCGACAGTATGCTTCATGTCGTTTTGAATTGAATCTTCACACAAACTCACCATGTAGTTTACAATTGAATCTTCACACAAACTCACCCTCTCTCTCTCTCTGTGTGTCTTCCATTACTGCTGTTGTTTTTTTGCATGTTCTAGTTAATGAACTTGCAGACCCATGCTCACTTGACTATGACCCTGGAATGCCGTGCAAAGACTATCAGGCTAAATGGTTCTTTGACAGAGAGAGCGGGATTTGTACCCAGTTCTGGTATGGAGGTTGTGGAGGCAATGACAATAGGTTCGAGACCGAGACCCTCTGCTCGAAACGCTGCATGAGGTCAGGTAAGTGGTTGTCGCTGCCAGGCTCTCTGAGGAAATGTGCCCCTGCCTGGTGTGATGGTGCAATCTGATGCAGCATATTATGAGCTTGAACCCCAGATATATAGCCACAATGAAGTACATGTTAAGGTGTGTAGCACAAGCTGTTATAATAAGTGTTGTTACCAGTAGTACTGATAATTCATCATGGAAGGTAAAGGGATTTCACTCTGATAATAAGATGATATTGTCTTTTACATGATTAAGGCCCAGAGTATGTACAGATATAATTAGGGGAAGTAAAAGCCTCATAAAAACCACATTGTTAGTGATCTTAAATTAATCAGGAAATTAATCCGGGTAATGATTATCATATAATCTAATCTAGTCTATATAAATGTGGATTACAGCTGCATACAGAAGAGTGATAGGTACGCAAGGGACTCTGCATCTATGAAACGTAGGATCAGAAAGATAATCTGTCCATTTATGTCCACGTTCTACTTGACGTCCTGTTGAAAATCTACCTGATAGGTTCTGACTAGCTGGTGAAAGTCTGCTCCTTGAAGTTGATAACAAATATATTTTAATGTTTCCAACAGTGCCAGAGCCTCAGCAAAACGTGCAGCAGGTTGAAAAGGTGGAGATCCTCCCAACTCCCGGTGAGTACTGATATATACTCAGCCGCTGGTGGAATAATACTGTGCCTTCCCTTCTAACTACCTCTGTTGAACATATGTAATGCAAATGCCAGCCAACATGAAAGAAAAAAGCACTTCCTCCCCGGTCTAGTTCTGAAACAAGCGAGTCTACCTCCTCAAATATGATCTTGGGAATATATCCGGACATGAAATCACCAATGTTGCAAGTTATATCACTGTTGCTTAATTCGATTTCCTCAAACTGTGCTCACTTTGCAAAACAACGAGTCCTTTGTATTCAACTGCAAACCCCCCCCCACCTCCTCACCTCCCTTCAAATACTGCAAATGACTGATGGAACAAGTCAAAAGCCAAGCATGGAAAAATGAGAAAGTTATACTTTTGTCATTCCCAGGCGCGGGCCAAGTCATACGCATGGAGAAAATGAATGGAAAGTCTTGTTCACTGGTTCATTGTCTTTTGGCAGCAGTCTTCATACAAACCCAAGTTCAATTTGTCAGTGCGTTGTCAGTGTTGGGGTGAATTGGCATTAGGTGGTTTATACAATATGCATTCTAAACCAAATGTGCTGTATCTTATGAAGATGGAAGGAGAAGGAAAGTCTGCTGTGGTTGGAAGCGCTTTCGTTCTTTCCTTGAAACTTTTGTATGCATTATACCGATCTCCATTCCATAGCACAGTTTCAGTCATTGACAAAATACCATGTGACCTCTCGACTACTGATAACGATACATTTACTGTTGATTGCACCATTCAGTGAGGCTTGTATTTAAAGTCTATTTGAATTTAGTTTATTTGCTGTTGGTAAAATGAACACTGTTATATGTGCTCTTCTACTTTAAGTAATTGCCGTTCTGTGTCACCTCCCTTACAGCAGCTTCTACAGCAGTGGACATCTGCCAGCTTCCCAAAGAGGAGGGCACTTGTGCCAAATTTGTCCTCAAGTGGCACTATGATGCCCTCAGCAAGAGCTGCACACGCTTCTGGTACGGAGGCTGTGGCGGGAACCAGAATCGCTTTGACAGGCATGACGAGTGTGTGAAGGCCTGTGGAAAACCAGGTAAATGTCTTGTTCATAATAAGCTTCAGTCATCAGCTATTGTCAGTGTACAGGTAACTGCTAAATGAAAGGAAACACCTGAGTTAAAGATGATAACGGTGTAAGTTATCTCAGAAGAGTATTGTGAAAATAATTAAGAAATCATATGCACAGAGGCTAATAAGCTGATGTTGTTCTTTTCCTTTTATCACCAGCACCTGTCAAACAAGGAGACATCGCTGCAATAAGAACATAGGAGGACACTGACAAAACGGCCAGCTTATACCTCTGTTTAGGGGATTCTGAGGAAAACCAACCAAAATGGCCATAGGGATGCAATACCAAAGCAATGGTGGCTGCACTGGATTCCACAAAAAAGGATTTCATCCCCCAAATTCTTGAAGTAGTCTTTTTCACAACAAGATGGAAAGCAACACAATTTGCTGCATGATTTGTTTTAACCTACTGGTGCTAAATAGTTTTGTTTTTTTGCCGATGGAGTTGTGGAGTACATTCAGTTTTGTAAAGTAACATTTTCTAGGAACAACAACATCATATGATTTTTCCCATATTTTTTTAATGCAGTTTTATAATTAATCAAGAAATATATATGAATATCTTGGATTAGCAATACATCGGTATTTGCAGGAATGGCATTATTCAATGCAGTAACCTTTTTTCTTTTTACATTCCACATTCACAGTTCATTGTTGATTTATATTGATTGCAAACTCACTTGATCCCTGTGGAATCTTTCTCTCACTGTGCTAAAGACTCCTACAGTCACAGAATCCACGGCAATGTTTACACAAGTCTAGTATGGCGGTGTGTGTATTTAAATAACAGTGACCAATTGCTCGGATGAAAAATGGAATGTACTTGTCAAGCTGTTTTTATTTTTGTTTAATTTTGTTTGACTGAAATTTGTGTTCATCTGGGTACAGGGGAAATAAAAATGAATTAGACTTTATAATAAACTTGAGCAACTGATTCTTTCCTTTCTTGTTTTGAATGACCTGTGTGAGTGTGTGTGTGTGTGTGTGTGTGTGTGTGTGTGTGTGTGTGTGTGTGTGTGTGTGTGTGTGTGTGTGTGTGTGTGTGTGTGTTTCAGTGCATGTGTAGAAGAGAGCAGTCACTCATGAAAGGATTATATTTAGATAACTCATAAAGGAATATAGACCTGGCCCAGCAAAACATTTGCTTGTGAGCCTTTGTAATTGAAGTCTCGAGACAGAAGTAGCTGCATGGTAAATGTGATTATCTGGAAAAGTGATAAGCTGTATGTAAAAATACATTTTAGGCCAACACGTTTCATTAAAGGTGCAGTAAGTAACTTTTATGGATTACCATTTATTTAGAAGTAATACAAATAAGTCGCCACGTTTGGTGGCCAAAGACGAGCAGGATATGTCAGAATCTCAGAAACAGCGGAAGCCCCATTCTCATCTCAAAGTGTGGAAACCCATCCGACCAATGAGGA
This sequence comes from Rondeletia loricata, assembly GCA_900302605.1. Classification (NCBI taxonomy): domain Eukaryota; kingdom Metazoa; phylum Chordata; class Actinopteri; order Beryciformes; family Rondeletiidae; genus Rondeletia; species Rondeletia loricata. Next base: position 9,917 of record OMLI01088295.1, on the reverse strand, counting down.
GAAGCCTGAGGCAGAAGGTGTGACTCCGTCCTGTCAGTCACTAGGAGTGGGAGGCGTGCCATTCCTTGTGTCCGTTGGAATTTCTGGAGATTTGATCTCTTTCCTCCCGAAATTACCTTCAGCAGCTTGAAATAATACACTTGTATCTCAAATACATCATACATTTTCTAACACATTTCCAAAGACCCATACTGATGTTCTTAACAATCACAAAACAATTCACCTTTGGTAAAGAACATGTCCACAATAACATGTCCACAATAAGGCCAGCCTCAAAATGATTGCCAATGACTAATTTTACTGCAATGGGCCTGGAACTTTTATTTAATTTGCTATTATTAGGTCAAAGAGACAGGTATGTTGTATGTTTTCTTTTCTACATTAGTACTTACCTGGGAAATGTGGCTTGGGCAGACACAGTTAAGTTGCCACTAGTTTGTTCATCTACACTCTGAGTGCCAAAGGGGCTGAAATGAGGACTATTTCTAACAGCAATGTATGTGTATCCCCAGGCACTGGTCAATTGCAGCTAGTGGTCAAATCTTTAAACCTTTTCCTGGCTGGTTTTACAGGCTGAAAACTATATTTAGGCACTAGAAAAAAGGAACATTTATATATTCCAGCCCTCCCTTCAGAGATCAGACCCAAATCATTTATCATGAACTTTTCACTTAAAAAACACAAACAGATGAGCGAAACAAGCGAGAAGCACATGTTATTTCTTTGTCTGGAGAGGAAAAGAGAAACATTGTGCTCAGTGAATTGAACAGATCTGAGGATGTGACCTCTTATCCAGCCCAGCAAAACTTCCAGATGTGATTTCTCCTGAGTTGTTTTGGTACTTGGAGAGGGGAGAAGACTGCCAACTCTTTTTATAGCCATTATCATAGTAACTTCTATCAACATGCAACACAGTCCCAGATTTTTCAATGAACTTTCCGTGAACACAAACAGAATCACTTGTTTGAAGCCCACAAAGTCGTCATACACCATGTTTGATGAAGCTTTGTTCTAATCTTTGAACTATGTACACAGTTAAACTGTGGAAATATGTGATACTGTTAAACACTACAGGGCTGTGTACTGTTATAGTTTACATTGCAATTAAATATGATTGGCCTAGTGCGACTATTCAAGATCCAGGAAATGACTTAATACTTGTGATGTATCTGATAATGATGACACGTGGTGGTATGGGTACACTAAGGTCCATATTCACTAAGAGTGTGTTGCCAGGGTGATTTGCATTTTTTTTTTTACAGAGGTACAGAGGTTTTGTCTTAAAAAAATATTGTATGCAAATCAAGTTGTGGTTCAAACAAGCCCTCAAAAAGAACGCTGCGCTGGCAAATACCCTTCATCACCAATTAATTGCCTGCCTCAGCTTTAAGACTAATCCACCGAGGCTGCCACCCTTGCACCCTAAAGCGGCCAGTTTGTAATTGTGTTCTCTGATCTGATGTGAGATTCATCCTTCTTCCCTTGTTTGCCTGACTTGCTGGCGATGATGCAGCAACAACAGCAGCCATTCTGATCGGCCAAACTCTTCGCACAAATTCTGCCATCTTTCAAAGAATCTTATATGCGCTACAATCATTTGTTAGTGAATTGGGCGCGATCTCGATTTGCATGGCCTCGCCTACAATTAACTATTATGTGGGTAAAATAATTACATTTACATATACTTTACATATGCATGACCATGACGGGCGCAAAGAGGCTTTTTTGACCAGCGCTATTAGGTAAGCTTTCCATTCATCGTGCACGATTAGTGGATAACAGGATGGGAATTTGTATTTTTGGGCAGATGTGTGAAAGATCCAAACAGCTGTATGTGGCTTGCCAATGAGTGTAATGGTTCACATTCACATGCATGCACATGCAAACCCCAGCGCACACTGATATACATACACAAGGTGTACAAACGCTCCAGTTGGGGTTGGTCATGGACACAGCACAACCATCCCTGTCACTACGATCCATGCGCTGTCTAAATTGATTAACTGTGCTAGTGCTGACACAGTCAATAGCCAACACATGTTTGAAACACTCCCTTTCAGTGATGTACTACATCGCTGTTACTTGTGTTGAACATGAACAGATGGCATATTGTTCACCGTTTTCCCATTTTCTTTTCAGATGCTTTTCTGGCTCAGCACAGAAATCATATTTTTAACATAGTCTGCTAGATAGCTTAGATTCACAGGCTCTTGATTGATCGAACTTGACGAGTTGTAGGACACAGTGCGTATCCACCCTTTTCAGATCTATTCAATGTGGCACTTAGGCCTCCATTAGGTGTGTTTTAGGCCCTCAGAAGTGAATAAGTAGAGGAACTGAGTGAAAACAGTTGACACCAACCCTCCATGTACAACAGAAAACGGAGGCCACAGCGTCTGGCAACTGTGTCAGAATTTCCGCGAGGCACAGAAAGTGACTAAGTGCAGTACAGTGTGGTACACTGCTGAGGCATTCAGCACACGCCAAAGTAAACCACCCTCTCTCTCCCACCACGCAACCACCCAACAGAAGTCCACTTAAAACAAATAACCTCAGCACCACGGTGCAAATCATTATTTTGGTTTCCGTTTGGCGATTAATGTGTTATAGGGGTCAGCGAGTTAAGTACATCTGAAATTGCGATAATCCTCCCCTACTCACTCCTCCCTTCCTGTCCCCCCTAAATAATGTTCCCCTCTCACCTACTTTCTTCCTCTATTTCCACCTGTAATTACCCCTGTTTTGTTAAATGTGCCTTTTCTGCCTGGCTCTTGTTCCTTTTTCCAGCATTTTTCTATCATACATGGACATTCTGTGGACACAGGAATATCTGTTGCGTCTATTGTCTGGATGCTGTGGCTTAATTGGACCATTGCATTAGTAGTAGTTGCTTGTAGTGTCAGGATCAAAGAGCGAGGGCTTCTTTCTAGACCGACCATTTTGCACCGACGTTCAACAATCATACAGGAAGAAATCCATCGTAGAAGAGGAGAGAGACCAATTTCTGCACTGACAGTAGCCTCAATAGACCAGAATGCAATGCAGCAACAAGTTGACCCCCGTTTCCTGGCATTTTGCCTTTATTGGACAGTACACAGTAGAGAGAGAGAGAGGGATGACATGCGACAAATGTTCCAGGCCAGATTCAAACTCAGGACGTCGGGGTCACATGGTATGCGCCTTAGACCACTGAGCCACCAGGACGCCCAAAAATCACAAATCTAAGTAGAAGTAGACGAGGCAGGTTGAGGAAAAGTGGGTACACAAAAAAGGTAAATTACAACACTCCATCACTGGCTTTGAGAAGCCAGACGAGTCTGACTGGGCTCCTTCAGCAGTGATAGCTCACTCTATCATGGTAGATCAGTATATCAAATACTACAAAAATAAAACATCTGGGCTGGTGTGTATAACTCTCTCAAAATGATTGCACGGTAAGCAGTCTTTAATTCTCTGACCCTGGTTGGAAAACCTTTGCATTCAGTTATCTCTCGCTCAAAAAGAGGAACACTGATGTCCTCATGTGCAGAATTTCCTTATCCACCCTGTGACAGCTTAACATTATCAGGAGCCATGCAGACGAGAGGGGCTCTCATCACTTCCATTTCACTGAACGGGGTCCTTTGGCTCTACCATGTAGTGGCTTTACCAAACCAGTGGTATGTGTGTTAATTTCCACAGACTGAGTCATATAGGGACTGCCAGTTTAAACACTATTAGAGGGAAGATCATCATCAAGTGTGGTTTTTCTGAAAGTCAGTGGAGAAAGTTTGAAAACCAAAAGGCAATGGTTTCATCTGCATGATGTTTCTTTGAAGACTAGTGAACCAATGATTGGGGATTCAAGCAGTGTTTTGCTCTAAAGAATCCCAAGCAAAGGGCCATTTAATAAGACCCTGAAGCAGACATGATCATCCTGGTTAACGATCGTGTACTTGCGGTTGGTTGGACAGCTTTCCAGTTGATGAACTTGGCAGGGTTAAACTAAGAGCGTGGGAGTTCTGTTCTGTCCCTGGTGGCTTTGTATGTGGTCAGCAGAAGAAGGGGAGGGAGAAAGGAGCGAGGATTCTTCACCACTGTAGCAGCACACATGCAGAAGTCTCATCGATGACTCATCATGCTGGCTCTGCATCTTTCCACAAGAGCCATAAAAGTCAGGGGCCTGTAATGACTTTCACATTGAGCGGCAGAGCTGTAAATACACTCCCACTTATCTGCAGCTCCTGAGTCACAGTGGAAACGGCCTCCAGACTGGTCTCTTCCCCCTCCCAGTTTCTCCTTTGCCTCCTTTGGACCAAAACTGGCATTTTGTGGCACCACGAACATGCTTGTCAGCCATTGTCCATTCATGGGCAGGCTAAATGCTGAGCATGCAGTCTGCAAATCTCCCCAGACTGGTGAATGTTGCATCCTGCCAAGTTAAACATCTAACAAGAAGATCTGAGAGAATAGAAGGACCAAAGTCACTTAAGTCCTGGATTTTTGTGTGTGTGCAGAACAGTGTTGTAATTTTGTGACGACAGCATGGCCAATAGGGTCCTCGTGGTTCTCATGGACTGTCACAAAACCAAAGAGGTAATACAAGTGACTGGATTATCTGTAACTCATCATTGGACATGTATGTGTGAATCAGAGAAGAATGGATTGTGCAGTGTATATAAATTGCGTCATTAAATTGGACTCACAGTTTAAAGGTCAATCAACGTAATGACTTCTGTTGATGCCAAGTGTAGTTTGTCTTGGAGAAGGCTCTGAAACATGTTTAAGAAAGCCTGCTTATGGAAATAGTCACACCCGCTTTTTGCAAGTGTTGCTACCTGCTCCAGTGTTGCTTCTCCTAGCTGCTCATGCCCCCTCTGATGAAATGCATACCTGCATGTGTTTCTCAGAGGGATATGAGAACGGAAAAAAATCCAAATTACCCTGTGGTAATATAGAAACAGAAGTGCTCTAAAAAAGGCCAAGCAAATACCATTAACTCCCTATATAAGACACCTGATTTACTTCTGAATCCAGGCATGGCTAGCTGTTGTCTGTAATCTAAGGCTCATCGCACTACACCTGTCTCTGTTCATCTGATGACAAACTAAAATGATGCCAATTACAATATTAAGCCCACTCTTTGGCTCCCGAGAGAAGTCTGTGGCTTCTGTCGGTGCTGTGGAAGGAGATCCACCTCCCATGGATCACAGTAGGCTAAGAGATTTGCAATTCTTGTTCATATTGGATTGCAGCTGTGCAGTTTTTTTTAATTTTTTTTACATTTAATTATCAACAACAGACTTGTGTTGAGTGGTGTTGGATCATGTTACTCATGTTGGATAATGCTGGAGCAGACATAGAGGAACCAAGGCCAAGCAGCAAGATCCCAACGGCACATAGTTCTGATAAGGGTGTTAAAGGATTTTCCACCAATTAGAAAAAAACCTCTCTAAAGCGTTTTGCTATGCACTTTCTCAAACAGAACAACGTATTCTTGGGAACTGAATGCAGTTAATTAGTTCTTCGTACCAGTGGGGAAATGTATAATATAAGTAACTGACTGCAATCCACTATCCCAAAAGTGCATTTGTTGTAGAACATGTATGCTCCATGTAACACACCTAATTGCAAAGTTTCAGAAATCTATCTTAATCGTTTAATAGTCTATTTTGAAACAAGTGTCATCCTCCTATTGCAAATGAGTTGTACGTTCATATTTTTGCCAGTAATGTAATCACAATGGGATTCCCAACCATAAACAAAATGGTTACAATAATAGCTATTTAACCATAAACCTACATGTTACGACAACAAAACCTCACTGTGAATTGCTTAATAGATAATCCTGTCAGAAGTCACCTCAAAGTCTACGAACTAATTGGCAGGGAGGACAACAGATTCCACATTAACAGGGACTCTGACTCCTCGAGGCCTTTGACCTCCAGTTAAGCTAACACCATCATCACGAGAGGAATTCAGAGAATGAGATGAAAAACACACTCTGATAAGAGGAAGTCATTACTTACTACATTCTGCAGACTCTCTCCAAGGAGACAAATGTTTTCTGTCTGTCATGCTCCTTCCTAAAATGACCGGAGGCGGTTAAATTCTTGAAATGCATGAAGAGTTTGACTATATCACACTATACTGTTCAAATATGAGTGTTCTGAAAATATAGACTATATCACAACACAACACTATACTGTTCAAATATGAGTGTTAACACTACGATATATCGCACTGTAAATGAGTAGGCTATGCAGTGTTTCCTAATTTGGTGAAACAGGTGTGGGGATACATTAAGGGTGTTTAAAAATGTCATTCAAGTATGTGTCTAAAGAGCCAAGGAGTGAGTTCAGTCTATATAACCAGGAAGGAGAGAGAGAGAATGAATCAGTCTGTGTAGAGGCTTTGCAGTTGCGTCACAAATCTCTTAGCAATCACAGCTGGCGCCATCATGGAGGTCCATTGGAGAATAGGCTATGCACAAATAATGGAAAAATATGTGAAACACCTGAAAAAGATTGTTGTGGTGTGGGTGTAGATCCATTCAGTAACTTTAAGAAACTAAAAGTGAATAGTCTGATAAGGTAGATTTGTCTCTGAATTTAGGTTACTGTGACACAGGAAACACTCGTCTTAAAGGTGCAGTAAGTACGATTTTTACTATCCCATAACACAAAATGACCATAAAATATCTGCATGGGTTTGATAGGGTTGTTGATCAATACCAATGACTCAGTGATTACTTCACTTGTGCTGAGATTTCTGAGCATTCAAAAACTAACTTTCTGTTTTGAAACCCCGTCCCCGAATATCACCTGCTCAAAGATAATAAATGGTACTACAGGGCGAGTAACTGGCATCGCAACACATTTTGTTCTCAAGCCAAAAATGCCAAAACAGTATTATTTTGCATTGTGCAAGAGACATTTGGATCTCTACTCTAATTAGCTAGCTTACTTGTTCTAATGTGAAAATGTGACTTTTATATTTCTGTAAGCTGTACCAGAGACCTGCCGATGTCGCTGTCAGTAAGTCATAAATTACTTAATGCGCCTTTAACCCCTTTGTTCCTAGTCTCTACTCCAAAGCACTATAAGTTGTAGCTTGGGAAGAATCAGCTCAGTTAAACAAACAGCTGCTTTTTGGCTTAGCTAGCTAACTAGCCAGCAGACTAATTGTGTTGTGTCTTTACAACAAGACGGTGATGGTTAGCTGACCAAACACTATGCTAGCTAACAAGCTGACAATATCTAAACACAAACTCGATCAGATTTATCAGTGGTGAAATAATCACTTACAAAACAACACAGAAATGAAAAGTGAATAGTGTTGATGGCACAGTCAGTCCACTGGTTCGAAGCCCAGACAGGTTAGTTAGGCACAGGTGTGCCTCGTTGACTCCTGACCCTGCTCTGTATGCCAGAGTGCTTTTATACATTCTGAATTCAAATCAAGACTACAGAGATTAGACTGTTCGACTGGTGGCAGCTCATCGTCACCACAATTTGAGCTTTAAAATCCTTTCTTTTCACAATAAATAAGTCAAAAACTTCAAAGATATCGTGTTTTAAAGGGAGGCTAGTGAAAAGCTATTAAAGACATCTTTTGTCACCTTAGTCCATATGTCTTGGTTTTGCCTTTTCCCTCCATTTCCACTGCATTCCCTGGCCCGATTAATCAGACAGCAGTAAAACTCGAGTTCAACCCACGTCACATTTCAGTGTTTCTTCTCCAAAGTTCATGTCTGAGAGGAAAACATTCTTTCCATCCTAAGTCACCCGGGTGTTTTCAGAGAAGATAATTCGATTAAAAGATTAATCTCAAATGCCTTTATCTTATGTTTTTTAACATAAAGAATACAGTGGGGAATTGCGGATAAGACTGAAAAAGCAAACCACAGCTATATCAAGTCACAGGTCATCACTGTAAACAGGGTGAACCCTCTCCGTACATTAGATTAAGAATTGGATGCATTTCATAGTAGAGCAGAGTTGCCATCCATATCATGCATAATTAGATTTCATATACAGCTATAGTGTAGCTAGCATGCTTGCGCCAAAGCTAGTGACTACACAAATGAGAGGGCAATGATGTTGTATTATTTGTAAATGTGGAAACAGTCTTTGTAACAAAGAGGAACATTAGCACAGAAAGAAAAGACAACAACAAAAGACAACTTTCCCTCTAGCATCTTCCTGTTTTTGGCGTGACAATATTGACGCCAGATTGCCAACCAGTGCAAACTCACATGTCCACAAACCCTTTACAAGTGACTCTTTTCCTGATTGCATCAGACCGCCTGTTTGTCTTTGTACTCTTTTAAATTTCCTGATGTAATTCAAACAGCAAGCCCAGTTAATGTGTTTGTTTGCTTAGTGTTGGTTCAGAATTTGTCCTGTATTTATCTCCTGTGAGACGGTTTTCCTTTGTCTTTCTTTAACTGAGTGAATTTAATTGAGAATCTCTCCTCAGGTCTTTGTGTAATTAGCCACCAGTGTATGGGCTCCAATATACTGTATGCATGTATAACAGAGAGAAACTCACACTGATAAAGAAATAATTAAAAAGTGGACCCAATGGTTTTTGCCATTTTCTGTATTCATTTAATAAAATGTGTTTTGCATTGCTACTTCTTTGTGTGGACAGTCCTTTTGACCTTGTCTTTGAGGATTAACCAGGCTTGACCATTCCTTGTTGCATAAAGTGGGAGTCAACAAGAATTACAAACCATCTGGGAAGCCTGGTGGAAGCAGGCGTACATATACAGTTTATTCATATGCTGTCACATATTCCTAAATTCTGTCAAAGCAGAGTTAGATCTGATTAAAACAGACTGTCACTGAAGCTAGAGCCTTTTTGCAGAGCACCACTACACATGCTGTAATCTTGTGTAGCTGTACCTCTGGCTTGGTGTGAGCAAGAGGCGTGGCTACATGACATTACACATACTCAGGCATGGGATTCAGAGACTGTCATATCGCTTCCATTTCCATCAGCCCCAGTTCATAATCCAGGTAGTCTGAAAAATACAAGCCTCAATCTAGCGGGCTGGTGAAATGTCCATCTCTGCACATACTGTCTTGGTTATTGGGCTTTTTAAACTCAACCACAAATGTTGTGAGCCTAATAACCGATGTCCATTATGTTAATTTATGCAACAGCTATACAATAATGGAGAAATGATGCTTTCTATGTTTGTCACAGTAGAATTCTTGCAACTAATGTTTGCTAGAGGCTATGGGAATAGAGAAAATACTTCCAGAAACCAAAAGGCCTGGCAAATCTAAACCCTATATGATTTCCCTTTTTTTTTAGTTGATATTTTTTATTTCTCTTCATAGTTTCTGAGCCTGTTCATCAAAGATAATTTTCAATCAACACGTGCATTAACCAATAAAACTATCTGAACTGAACTGGAACATTGATATCACTGGACTGGAGTCAATTTCCTGCCAGGGGAATTTGGGTTGGTGTTGTTCCACCTCATGGTGGACCCTGCAGTGGTGAGGTAAAGCTGAAAAACCCCTATAACCCCGGGTTTATGGAGGAGGCAGAGGTGCAACCTCCACAAACCATTAACTCTGCCTTTCCCAATAACCCTGAATAGTTGGGAGACAGAGAAGAAGGGTGAAAACCTGTGCCCAAGATTTAACTTTGTAATGAACAACCATTCATATTGTATCATATATCACACACACTATATACAGTGTCTATATACATATACTCTGAGAACTGTGTGTCGTGTAACAGATTAATTTATATGTTTGTGATCTTGATGAGAAGCAGCCTTTGCTCTATTCAGGCCTCTCAAATGTGCAGGCCATTTGTAAGGAGCTGTGAGAAACTCACCAAAGGCAAGACTGTTGGTTAGTGTTGGCACATTCCACTCTTGGGTTTATCCTGCACTACAAAGGCAACCAGCACTAAAT
>OMLI01088288.1:0-11405 GCA_900302605.1 Rondeletia loricata | reverse complement strand
TTGTACTGTGTGGGTATCCGTAGCCTGATAGAGGCGTGACGTAGTAATACGGAAGCTTGGCACTCTGTATGAAATACTTGCTACAGTAAATGTGACTTTCTGATGCTATCTAAAGATAAGAGTTTTATTACAAGTATTATCAAAACATAACAATTCCAACTCGACATTTGTCATCATTTTGCGCTGGATAGTGAGTAACGTGAATGCATAGAAAGCCATCGTTAAAATGTTAGCCCTCTTTCGCCTCCTTGCCCTCATAATAATTTTTCTGCGATTTTGCAGCCGACCTCCACTGCACATCAATTTGATAATTTCGAGTAGGGCTGTCGCGGTAGCCGCACCACCGCGATTGTTGCCTCTTTTTTGGGAAAGGAGATATGTATTATATATGCTATCGTTGGTAAATGGTTTGTCGTTTTATGAGCGCGAGGCGAGCCGCCATTTTACAGTGCAAACTAAATGACTAAAATGTAATGCCTTTTCGTCGACTAAAACTGGACTAAAACCTTTTGAGTTTTCGTCGACTAAAACTAGACTAAATCTATCAAGGATAGAAATGACTAAAATGTGACTAAAAGTAATAAGCATTTTCATCCAAAAGACTAAGACTAAATCTAAAATAGCTGCCAAAATGAATAGGACCATGGGTGTTGATCTGTGACAGTGCTCGTGCCGGCTGTAACGTTAGCTTCTTCAGTCATCTTCACCTGCTGCTGCTGGGATGCCGAGTGACAGAGTTGGTCTGCTTGTGAACTTGAGAATGAGCAAAAAAAAAGTCTCTCACAACCAATCAGATTGTTCCATGGATTTTTCAAGAGCATTCAATTTGAAAAACCACGGAGGAATACTTTGTAACGAGTCAATGTGTGGTAAATGTAGTGGAGTTAAAAGTACAATATTTTATTTAAAATGTAATGGAGTAGAAGTAAAAGTATGCATTTATAGAATTAATCAAGTAAAGTACAGATACCCAATAATAGTACTTAAGTAAAGTAATAAAGTATTTTTACTTTGTTACTTTCCAACCCTGCTTGCCGCTATCTCGGTCATACATGCCTCGTTTTTTATGCCTTTTGGCATGATAACAACGCTCAATCTGATTTACCGCATGGTGGATCTGATCTGGCTATGGTTTGCTTGACCCTCGGAATCGCTGCTTGCAGCTATATTTTATTTTTTAAATTGTACAGCACTTTGGTCAACGGTAGATGTTTTTGAATGTGCGTTATAAATAAATTTTGACTTGACAACATTTTTTCCCTTTAATTTGTTCAGGGCACTCCTGTCCAGCAGAAGACCAGCGCCCCAGTTAAAGAGGATGATGATGATGATGATGATGATGATGATATTGACCTGTTTGGTAGTGACAGTGAAGATTCAGATGCAGAACAACTCAAAGAGCAGAGGGTGAAAGAGTACGCAGAGAGGAAGGCCAAGAAGCCCGCCCTCATCGCCAAGTCCTCTATCTTATTGGATGTCAAGCCTGTATGTCGCAGTCTCCTATTCTGACTTGTTACAAATTCTGTCATTGTTTTTACAGGAGCCTAAAACTGGGGATACAACATATGCACATTGAGTTCTTTATAAGTCTGAGATTGTTTGACAGTAGCTTTTACCCTTTCATCTTGTATTTTATCCCTCATCCCCCCCTCCCCTCCCCTTTTTAGTGGGATGATGAAACTGACATGGGGAAGCTGGAGGAGTGTGTGCGCTCTGTGCAGGCTGACGGCCTGCTATGGGGCACGTCCAAGCTGGTTCCTGTGGGCTATGGCATCAAGAAGCTACAGATTGCATGTGTGGTGGAGGATGACAAGGTGGGAACAGACATGTTGGAAGAGGAGATCACCAAGTTTGAGGACTATGTGAGTACAAAAATTGTTATATACAGATTTAGCGAGTGTTTTTGTAAAGGTCCCGCACCAAGTCACAGACCAGTTGAGCAAGAGAGGCCCCTTTTACACTTGGCATTAATGTGTATGATTTGATTGTGTTATGATAGAGTAAAAATGGATTAAATCCAGGTGTAAATGCACCCAAGTCACATTGAAGATCTGACCACCCAAATCACCTCTGGAGGCAGTCAGATATGCATTTGACAACATTAACAACAAAATGTAAATGCAGTGCATCTACTTTAGCATGCCTGTCCAACCAGGAAGTGTATGCAAATCAAACAGGTGGAAGTAACGTACTTCTCAAAAAAGGACTGGCTCAACCAAGAAGAGAACGTAAAGAACGAATGTAACTATTAGGAAAGGAAGTGACTTCCGTGGTAATCTATGATTTGCAAGACGAATCAGATTTCCATTTTTATTCTGGGGATACTTCAATTTGAGTTGTAAACGTAATCCAGCTAAATAAGACACAATGGGATATGAGACGCATGTTAATGCCAGGTGTGAAGGAGGCCATAGAATACCAATCACCCACAGATGCACAGTCCCAGAATATCCTTGCAGATAGTGTGTTAAATTACAATCTTGGTGTGGACTCTTGGTGGAGAGTGTAAGCTCATGGAAGTTATTCCCCCTTGCTCTATTTCAGGTCCAGAGTGTTGACATAGCGGCTTTCAACAAGATCTGATTCCAGCACGTCTTGTCCCATCCTTTCCCCAGACCTTTTCTCTGCTGATTGTTTCAAACGGTTAATAATAATAATAATAAAAACAAGCTCTTGCACTAAAGCCCCAGTCTCTTGAATCTAAACATTTTGGATGAGGTAATGGGAATAGGGGAAACCGACCAATTTAGTGTTCTCGCATCAGATTTTAATATTTGCTATGAATAGAAGACTTCCTGTTTGGTCACAGAGGTATTTATAGACAGAATATATGCATTTTGTCATCATACATTTGAAAACAAATGGTGAATAACTGGTACAATATGGGATATATTTTAAGGTGGCAAGGCACATCAGTCAGTGAGGTTCCAAGTGTTGTATGCCCACAATGCATTGTCTACCAGGCTGCATTGAGAAACCATATCTAGCTAGCCATCTATAAAGGGATAAGCATGCTATAGTGTCAAAATACAGTCCTATACCTGAGTAACATGCAGAAGTACAAATAGTACTGACCTACTAAATGTATGTAATGACGTCACATACATTCCTGTGTTCTGTCAGCTCATGGAACAGAAGGTGATGCTAGATTTAGCTCCCAGCCACACTGCAGGATAGAGGGGCTGGGTTAAGGTGGTGTCAACCCTGTGCAGGAGGTGGACTCTTCCTGGTGTCACAATGTAGAAACAAAGCCCTGCCCCATGGTCCAGGAACACCCCAATCCTGTGGGACACTGTGCTGGGGGGCACCACCATGGGCTGCACCTCATTTCCATGGCAGAACATAAAGGAGGATGCGCTGCAGCGAAGGCTCCACGAGATAGTTGTGTCCCAGCTTATAGTCATTGGCTGAACCCTAAGGATATGATCAAATCACAGATGAATAACAAATAGATAATCTGATGAAATGGCATCAACAAAGACTTAATTTCAAGGAAGTATGGTGGGAGAAGCTTATAGGACTTTAAAAATCACGTTACTCTGACCGACTCATGAATGGCCAGTAGGTGTGGTCACAAACAAACGGGTAGACAGTCTACAAATTCAGTCACAACAATTTCATGATAACCCATGGCCGTCATGGAATTTTTATCGAATTATCAGCGTGACCACAGCTACATTACTAAAGAAACAATTTGATTAGGCTAAATGTTCCCTTTGTGCAACCTATTTGGCAAGAAATCCTTGTTGGCATTTCATTTTCTCTCCAATAATGCTTCCAGTGATTCTTTTTTTTCTCTTTGGCAGTCGGCATCAGACACACCAGTTAAAACAAGATAGTTATTTTTGCTTTTGGGGTCAAATTAAAATGACAGGTAGCCTATAGGTAACTGTTTTATAAAAGCAAACCTTGATTCAGTTATGGTACAGTATTGTGACTTGTTGATCCCAATAGCATTGCATATCATTCAACCAAAATTAATCAAAATTGGGCCTGTAGTTTTCAAAGATATTGCATGCGACAAACAAACTCACAGAGACAGATACTAAGTCCCCTTCCCCATTTCATAGTTGTGGGAGACAATGATTAGAACCATGTAAAGCAGTCATTCTCAACCATGTGCCACCGTGACCCAGGAGTCTGCAGGTTTTCATTCCAACCAAACACAACACCACCTGATTTCACCGATTAGTTCCTTGCTCTCTGGTTGAAGGCACGTGGTTGAAAACCAGTGATGCAAGGAAATGTATAAACTTGACAAAAGCACCTTTCTAGCAATGCTCTCATAGCTGAGCCCCAGTGCCACCTTGAGGCCCTCCCACTCTGCCTCCCAGTAACTGCGGCCCTCTAGTATCGAAATGGTCAGGGTGGTCTGGGTACTGCTGTAGTCTTCCAGTTCGACTGACTATATGGTTCCCTTCAGTCAGCAAGAGCTCCCTGTGCACCGTGAATGGGTCCAAAGACAGAGGACAGAAAACCGCAGGGAAAAGGGAGGGCAGACTCAATACAAGTGTGTGTGTCTCCATGTGTGGAAGAGGGACTGCTTGTATAGTGTTACTCACACTGAAGGAGCTCATCTCTGTTGTCCAAAGCAGCAGCATATGCAGCATCACAAGCCTCTATCATTGCAGAAATATATTACAGAATATATTTACTGAAAGGCGTGGTTGAACATACCTCAATCATTTCACAACAATAAAATGTTACACTGACATACAACTGCTCATGTATTATTGCTTGTGGAGCAAGATACTTACCTGGGCTGGGCTTGGCTACCTGCAGAACACTCACATTCTTCACTATGAAAATAGTCAATCAAACATCCACACGCACCCACACACACAGTAAGATTAATGTCCAAAATATGTGTGCCATTGTTTATGATATCCATTGAATGGTTGAATTGTAGCCATCAACATGAAACTGAAAGAATATGTGACAGTCAGAAAAATTAAACCCAACTTACCTACATAGGTGATGCTTGGGACCTCTCTGTGGTACAGGCTCTCTAACTGCTCTGTCAGGTCTGAGATGGCCTTCCTCACAGGCCCAAAGATGATGTGAAGATTGACAGTTAGGGAGTTGGCTGTTCCTGGACGGGCCAGACCGCGATACGACTGGCACATCTACCGCAGAAGAAACAGCAGCACTCAATACTCAACTCACATGCAAACTGACACAACGCTGTACATCTTTTACATTACATTATGGCATTTAGCAGACGCTTTTGTCCAAAGCGACTTACAATAAGTACATTTTGTCAACAGTATTCAAACCAACCATATATCACAGTTTTCATCAGCTAAGCATTCGATAGGAATATGCAGCAATAATAAGTAGCATCCGCAGAGTGCAAAAGAGTATGAGGAAGAAAGGGGAAGGTGTCATCTTCAGTCATAAGTACTTACAGAGAGAGTTACACTGGACAAGGAAAATACAAGGGAATACATTTATTAAATTATAGTTTTATAACTTTGAATAATACATTCAAAATATTTAGAGGCCTAACCACGTTGTTCCCATTAGCTGGTTGTTTGACTCTCAGAAAAGGTTGAGTGTCTTCACCTGTGTAAAGTAACAAAGAAATCGGAATACATTACTGTGTTTGGGTAATCCCTTGGATTATGTTACTGAATTGTGATGAGGTAACTAGTAACTGTAATCGAATACATTTTTAAAGTAGCCTACCCAACCCTGGATGCACCAGCATACAGTATATTTCAACTTTAGGCATGGTGATATAATGGGCCAGTGGTTCTCAAAGTGGAATAGTTACATTTTTATTATCATTTCATTAGCCCAATGAGAGAACAGAAATGCTGAATGAATATTCTCGTTTCAGGTTTCACTCCCCACTGTTCTGCCCACCTACAGTGAATTCTGTACTGTATCTAAGGGACTACGGATGGAAATTAGCATCTCTGCTATAATCCGGCATATTTACATTGCATCCTGTATGTATGTTCATTAATGTGTATTGTCCCTTCCAAATAAACAAACAAATAAATAAATAAAGTATGTAACTAGGAAAATCTCCTCAAATCGGGCTCCCTGGGACAAAATCTTACCAAATAGGGGTCTGTGGCTTAATGCATATCCGTGTGAATGTTAATTTCGGCCGAAAACTTATATATATGGCCTTTAAGGGCTGGCCACACAGGATCAGATAAAGATAAAGATAAAGAGATAAAATCGTTGGCAGTGGGGACGCTGACGTCCAGATGAATATCTTTATCTTTATCTGATCCTTTGGGGCCAGCCCTTATTAAAGTCACTTGCTTTTTGGAATGTATACTTTTCAATTTGCAGATTGCTTGGTGACATGAAGTCAGGGAACCACCATTGTCTTGTCTGATGTGGTGCGTAACGACACACATGATTAATGACTTGGCTCATGTAGTTTTATTACTATTACAACTGGGGTAAAACACTGTCTTAGCATCCTGATGCAATACATAATTAATATTACCTTGAATTTATACAAACTAGATGTCTTCAGAAACAGAGAAAATGATCAAGAACAATATGCACTGGTCTTATGAAACAGTGTGACTGGACTAATTTGATTTCAGATTAACCGTGAGATATGGGATACATCCTTTTGTTCCATCAAATACCTCAGCTATTGTTCTGCATTGTTTGAAAAAAATCTGTCAGATAGTGAAGATATATAAACAGAACTCTACTCATTCACATCCATAGCCTCCATCTCTCTCTTGGACATGGACTTTCCTCTACACAGGTACAGGTATATCACTCAGGGAGGTCTTGTGATTATATTAAATACAGGGATTCAGGTCAGGTTGTGCTCAGTGTAATCATGTGTTTTGAATCATATATGATCAAATTCGGGTGTAAACATTTAATAGTGCATAACTAAATGCCATGTTCTTGATTGCTGACCCATTTCAGTTTATTTCCAGTGCAATACACATCTGCAACTACTATATCTGAGGTGTTTAAACATTGTTTAACATCCTCCCTCTGCCTGATCCCCCTGAACAATCAGTCTGAGGTGTCCATGAGCTTTGTACAAATAGCTGCAACTGTGTTCTGCTGCAACGCAACTGCAACAACCGAACTGCCTGGTCGGATCTAGGCCTGCGATGCAACCGTTTTATACATTGACAGACAGTGCCCTTTAGTTTCCTGTGCTCTACCTGTTTGTTGTATGTTCTATCATTTGGAGTAGCTCAAGGAGAAAACCAGCAAAGAAAACGTTTTAAAGATCTTTAATTTCTTTAAAGGGGCAATAAGTACGATTTTTTTTGGTTGACCAGGGTTGTTGATCAGTACCAATGATTCAAGGTGCTGAGACTTCTGGCTTTCAAAACTGGAATTTCAATTTATTTTGAGTTGTTTCCCAGTCATATATTGCAACACCACCACCATAACAGGAGGTGTTTAGATGGCTAATCCATGTCCCCCCACCCCCACAGTCAAAATTGGAGCCAACCAAACTGTACAGAACAGCTGTATTTCAGCCAACATACAAACGTTTAACAGAACCATTAGCTCTGTCTTGCATGTCAAAATCAGTGTGGCTCCTCTGCTTCGGGGCCTCGCAATCACCACACTCATCATGTACTTGGGCAGAGAGGATTACACCCATTTATCCATCCATGTACCCCCCACCCCTCTATTATTATACATTACATACTATATATTACTAATTTTGTTCATCACTTAATCTGCATATTTGTTTATGTATTTATTAAGCTTTTTTCCCCCTGAAGCAAAGCTAAAAATGTTTCACAGCGAGGAGGGTAAAAAGTAAAAACACATCAAAACAAAAAATGCACAAATGAGTACATTTCAATTCATCTACTGGCTTTTGAATTGGGGCATATTTGAAATTGCAACCTCTGATGTTAGTTGATGAAATAGATCTCTATAGGCATTCATTTTATTTGTATTTATTTATTTAACAGGGACAAATGGACAGACCCAGAATTAGCTACAAAGCTAAATTTAATCTGCAGTCCCTGGACAGGAGATAGGTACAGCAAGCAACCAAGTTTTACAGCCATGTGAAAATACAAAGTACATTTAGTGAACCTAATTTGACACAAAACTCACCACACCGTTTGCATTAATGTTTTACGTTTTCTACAGCCACTTCATGATGAAGAAGCCACTGCTTGCTGCTCTATCCCAACACCTGAATAGCACTCCTTTCTTGCCATGGTGTTTGGATCTACAAACCCAACAGAAAGACCAAGAAATCTACTGAGCTCTTGAGCTTCCGAAGCAGTTTTGAAGTCATAGCTGTTTTGAAGTACAATAATTATTACTTTGTCATTTTATTAATCAACAAACAGCTCTTGCGTTGATTTTGAATTGTATTTCTGTTGTCTACTTGACCAAACATTGTTCAGTGTTTGATAGCCGAGAGGAAGAACCACTGAGAGGATAATATCATTTGATCACTTCCACCTTCACTGTGGCACTGCTAGAAAAAGAGGGAGAAGGGGTAATATTTAAGATATAATTTTATTGCATATTCAATACTGATACATAAAAATAAGATGCACTACAGCAACATTAAAAACAATACCAGAAAGAGCTAAATATCACAATGAATGAAATGGGGACATCACAAAACTCTCCCATCACAACAGATTTAAAACGAGACTTGAACAACCGGGTTTGTGAAAAAAATAAGTGCAAAACTACTATTAAGTGGGAACACAAGGTAAACATCAAACATTTGAGATAATGCAAGGTTTCTCAAATGGTGTCACTTTTCCGTAAGATGAGTTTTGCTGTCAAGTGCTCCAAACATTTCCCTCTGCTTGAAATAATTGAAATAAGGTGGTTCTTGTGAAACTCTTAAGTAGAAATACAGAACAAAAGGAGTCATTTAAGGTTTAAAAACATCCAGCTCTGATCCTCTCATCTTTTAGAAGGACAGGCATCTCACTGTGACATTTTTACAGAAGGAATCTCTCCGTTTGACCAGGTAATGCGACATGGACGCAACATTTCTGCCCCCTTGATGAACCATCAATGGCTCTGGTACAATCCAGCTCCATCTACCTCCATCAGTCAGAGAGAGGGGTTAAATTTATCATGTGGTCCAGGAAAAGTTGTAAGATAACCCCTGACCTAATGCAAAATTGTTCTCTGAGCAGCCAGCCTACTTCAGTCGGCCTTGAGGGCAAAGAGGACGTCGTCCTGGCTGACATTGAGGCGGACACGCTGCTGCACTCCCAGGCGGCTGGGCTCCAGCAGAAGTAAACGGCAGGCTCCAAGACGCTGGCACACTGCCAGGCCCTCCGACACACTGATGGGCTGCAGACCCTCCACCCGACACAGCGCCTGGTGCTGCACAAACACCTGAGGAAACAGAGTTGGGAGGAACAGAGAGAAGGAAGTGAGAAGATGAGAAAAATATTTCTTTTGGCATTTAGCTGTGCTAATAAACGTCAAGCATAGCTATGATGAGGCACAGGATAACAGAGGAAGGAGAAAGATTATTTTCAAGGTGGAAAGTTCAGAAGAGTTCTCCATTTTAACTCAGTTTTCTCCGTGAGTTTGAATATGCTTTACCTGTTGGAAGGTGGCCTCCTCCAATCCCAACCGTCGAAACTCAGCAATGACCGCCCTCAGGAAGAGTTGCTCCTGAACCGATGCACACCTGAAAACACAGTATTACTCAACATTATCTCATGCCAGCTACAATTGGACACTCTAGCCACATTTCTAAAACATCCCAATGGAAAAATCACCCAGTTAATCATTGACTATTGACTATTGCTAAATCATTAAATGACTCATGACAGAATCTCACTTGATGGCAGTGATGTAGGCAGAGGAAAACATCTCGTTCAGCGCCTCCATCACGTGACTCATTCCCACCAATGCTGTGGTGGAACGGTTGGAGGCGGCGTGTTCGCAGATCTCGGTTGCTCGGCGACAGATGTCCAAACAGCGGCGAGCGTCACCCGACAAAGCAGCCACCTGCGAGAGGAGAGGAACACTGAGATCATTCTGAACCGACTGTAACTGCAAGTGGATGGACTCATGCTGTGCTAAATAACTATGCTAAGTCAGGTGAGATGATGGGTGTCCCTCCTAGCTACCTTTCTGGAGACCAACTGAAGAGCATCCTCCTCGAAGGCCTTGACCTTGTTCAGTCTGGACATGATAATCTGCTGCAGCTGCTTAAAGCTGTATGGCTGGAACGACATCCTTGTCAAGCCCTGGACGGACACACACATACACACACACACAAATACCCCACACACACCAAACAATTAGAATAGCATAAAGTTTTCCCCCCCACCATTAAAGGTTTGTGTTAGAGGCCCAAGTGGGCTGGCCATCTAGAGATGCATGGTCCCTGATGAGCAAATAGCCTCATCAAACTGCTCAATCAGTCACAATAATAACACACCGCTAGATTTATGTAAAATATAAATACATATGTCGGTGTTGACAGTTGTGTCTCCTAAAGGAAGAGAAAGATGTGACTCTATCTTGGCATATAAATCTGTGCAGCAAGCAAAAGCAACTGGAGATCTAATCTGGATGAAACAGCAGGAAATAATGGGGGAATGAAGGAACGTGTATTGTGAGTGGTGTGAGAGCGGGAGTGTAAACTGAAATTGCGTTACTACACTGTTTGTTTATGAATACAGTGTTAATAAGACCTTTCACAGGCAAAACGTTGCAAAGAAAATCCAGCATGTGCTCTCCCAGTGTGTTAGGACAGGCTTAGCGCTCTCACCAGTCTGCTAGCCACTCTGTTGATCATGATCCTCTCTGGCAGGTCCATGGTGTTGGCGATTGTCAGCACCACCAAGCGGGCGTGGCGCCGTGTCGGCCAGTCAAACAGGTTGTACATCACGTTCTGTTTCCTGGTCCACAACAGGTCCAGCTGCAGTGGCCGAAACACAAGTGTCAGTCATAGGGTTGTCACGATACCAGAACTGTGAACTTCGATACAATACCAGTTAAAATACACGATACTCGATGCCTCTTTCGATACCACGACAAAAAGAAAAAATCCTTCACACACAAAATACACTGAATAAAAATAAAAACGCAACACTTTTGTTTTTGCTCAAATTTTTCATGAGCTGAAATCAAAGATCTAAGACTTTTTCTATGTACACTAAAGGCCTATTTCTCTCACATTTTGTTCACAAATGTGTTTAAATCTGTGTTAGTGAGCACTTCTCCTTTGCCGAGATAATCCATCAACCTGACAGGTCTGGCATATCAAGATGCTAATTAGACAACATGATTATTGCACATTGATTACTGATTACTGCCTCCAGTACCACAGAAAACCAGTCAGTATCTGGTGTGACCACCATTTGCCTCACGCAGTGCAACACATCTCCTTCGCATTGAGTTGATCAGGTTGCGAAACGACTTTGGAGACGGCTTATGGTAGA
>OMLI01088285.1:0-18503 GCA_900302605.1 Rondeletia loricata | reverse complement strand
TGGAAAATACATTTTACTTTATAAATTTTAGAGACACATCAATCAACATCACTGCAAATGTGCCAACTTTAGCCAGCTGGCTAGAGTTCAAACCAACGCAGGAATTTCACGGCAGCCACGACGGCCATTGCCGCCGTGCCCCCCCAGTTTGGCCATGTGCCCCTCAAAAAAATGTTATGCTCTGCGGCCACAGCGGCCTTGATGCACTGCCCGCCCTGCCCCAGCTGATTTTGACGTTTTCTCCTCCTCTGTCTCTTTCATGTCAATACGGTTTTAGACACCAGTGTCTTTTCAAGTGAAACGCTGCGCACATAACCAGTGGCGTGTTCGATTTCAAGGCATGAACTGCTGGAAAACCGGGCTATTTATGACGATATTTTGACACAAATCTACCACCGGCCAACCAGGAGATGTAATCAAACGCATCCTGATGTAAAGCAGGGGAGGCGCTCGCGGGGGATCTCTGCAGGTCGATCTTTCTCGAAGCTGTGTGTGTGATTATCAACTTCTGACAAGAGAAGGTTAACTGAGTAGAGGCAAGAAAGTTTGATAAATTAGCGAGCAAATACGACAAGAAACTCATATCCAGCCACTCAATAGATTACCATTGTTTGGGTTTTTTTGCTGGTGAGTGAAGCAAATCTATAGCAGTGTGGTAGGCTGATACATCTGTAACAGTTTAGCAACATCAATGTTATGGTATTTCCTGGTGATGTAGCAGGGTGTTACTCATCTTGGTGCTCATTCCTGACCTTATTCAGCCATAATGGCTCTGCATGAGATGTGAATCATCCTACCTGTACAGTAGGAACTTTTGACTGACGTTTGATTGGGAATTTAAATACCAATAAATTATTTTGTGAAATAAACAGCTTTTATTCATTTATTTCAATGATATACTATATAATAAAAAATTTAATAATCCTTAACCCATAAGTTAAATCATTATTTCTGTGGACTTAAATCGTTGTTTTATTTGATGGCCTTGCTGCCATGGCATTTGGCCTTTGTGCCCTCAAACACTGAAGGCCAAATGGCCTTGCCCCTAAAATGACTAAATTCCAGGCCTGGTTCAAACTAAGTGAGTAAGTGTAGCAGTGTAATTCAAAAGTGTAATTAATTTTATTAATCAGGTGTGCTGCTGAAATTGAATCAATGGTAAACAGAATGTAGAGCAAAATTTCCATCAGTGAGTTAGAGGGATTTTTATGCTCAAACGAAGGAAACAGAGGTCCAATGTTCAGAGGTCCAAAGGATAAGGTTGGTGCAACACTCTCTTCAATAAAACATGATTTTTCAAAACATGTCACACGACATTTATATTGCACCGTTATCTCAATAAGTCATACTTTAATGCAGTGAGTGTTGCACTGATCTTTACTCATGAACATCAGACAAATCTGCTAGCATGGCAGCTACCAACACCCACCTGTTCCTCCTCTACTTCCCCAGAGACAGGGGCCATGCCATGGACAGACAGCTCTGGCAGGCAGGGCTTGTAGTTGCAGCAATGCTGGAGAGCCACCACCTGGGGGAAACAAAATTTAATTTGAATGTTAATTTATTAACAAGGAATGTATCATCCATGGGCAGGAGCAATTGTGGAATGCATAAACATTTCATCAAGCTGTTAAACAGTTTTCACAAGAGAATGTTTAATAGGTAAACAAACCATTTGTCTTTCTCGAATTTCATAAGAGAAAACCACTGGCGTTATTATCAGGTCTACGTGCATGCAACCATTATCAGGACTACATGCATGGAAACAGTGCACACAGAAAGACACTATCATCAAACATAGTAAATTAATGAGAAAAGTGGAAATGTGTGGGAGGTATACAAGTTATATGAATTTTAGTAGTGTGTGTGAACATTAATCTGTGAGAGTGTTTGAACGTGAGTGTGCTATCACCTCTCTGTCCAGCCACTGGTAGAGCTGGTGACGTAGCTTCCCTCCATCCAGTTCATACCCTGTCGACAGAGTCCTAAGCTCATTGGTCAGAATCTTCAAGCAGGCACTGAACTTCAGTTGGGCCACCAAGATGTCATCAGACGGAGCAATGAAGTCATTACTGTCTTCACCGTCCTCCCCTGTCACTGTCTCTGTTAGCGGCGTTATGGCACCCTGCGTGTCCTGGAACACACTGCTGCTGTCCGCAGCTCCAACTTTCTTAACGTTTGTATTTTCTTCGTCATCCTCATTGTCTTCATCATCTTTGTCGCTGTCCCACCTTAGCTCCAGGGGCTCATCTGGGACAGTCAGCGATGGTTGGCTCCAGCCAAAACTTAGAACTGAGTCTGATTGGCTGTCCCCGCCTGACTCGTAACCATTCAGAACTGTCTGAGACCAGTCCAGGTCCGATGCCCGGTCATTCATACTCCTGTCGCTGAGTTCTGCAGCGATACCCGTATCCTCCTGGTTGAGCAGTTTGGAGTGCTTGTGGACTTTGGGCATCTTGGAGAGGACTTCAAGGGCTAGCATAGGGCAGCCAGCCTGCAGGTGTGCATATGCCGCTGTGAAAAACAGCCTTCTCTCCACCAAGCTAATGGAGTCCGCCCTACGGCCCTCAGCGGTCAGGCCAACTTTAGCCTTGTCCGAGGAGCCAAAATGGCGGCGAAGGAGGAGTGGGTGGGTACGGAGGTAGGTGTAGAAGTTGAAAACCTCAGGGTTGCATGGGGACATGGAAGAGGACCCTGCCATAGATATACAAGAGAGGTACAAAAGAGAGGACACTGGTTTTTATCAGTGGCGTTGGCACAAACCTGCAGCCCTTACTGCTTTGATCACGGTATTACCTGCAAGGACAAGCTGTGTTATTGGATCAGACGCAGAGACGGAGCCGTAGTTGACCACACTGAATCTGTAATGAACCTCTAGACGAATTGAAGCTCCAAGCACTGTGAGCCCTCTTATCTTGACAAATTGTATTTGACACTCACTTATAGGGGGATAGAAGCCGAAGTTGGGAGCTATAAAAACTTTCTGACAGCTTACTGAGAAGGGTTGATACACAAAAAGGTGATGCAAAACGTTCTCTCTCTCTTTCATTCTAAGACATAAAAAATGTACAAGAAACAGACAACCCACACTGTAAATCCAGTGAAGACTGCACAGTATCTATCAAATGGAAGAGCTATTTTAAACTTTCTATAAGTCCCGGTGTTTTGTTCTCACTAAACATATCACATGTGCTTGGGGAGCATCCTGTACGAATAAAACAACTTAGCACTGGGATGTTAATCTGGGACTGGTTTGTCTCTTAAAGGATACGTTGCCATTTTGGACCTTAGACCCTATTTGCCGACTTTCTACCATGAAACTGACACATAGAGACCATAATTTCACTGATCGGTTCAGTATTGAGCTTTTTACCGTTTTACTGCAGACTCTCACTGGGCTACAATAGAAGTCTATGGGGCAATCGTAAATGCTTAGGAAAAACTACGATCAATGTGCTTTTCCGAGACGGGAAGCTCAGGGTGTATTCTTACCGGTCTCAGTATATAGTAGCCTACATTGCTGCAGGTAAACAAACGCAGACTGCTCACCTAGATACAGTTTTGTAAACACCGCCCCGCTGCATAGTCCTCCGCGGGAGCAAAAGTGAAAACAAGTGCCAGGGGAATGCTTCTGTCCAAGCCATACAAAGCACGTAAAAATGTTCGGATTGAGATACATTTCACAGGAGAGCATACTAAGACCGGTAAGAATACACCCTGAGCTTCCCGTATTGGAAAAGCACATTTATCGTAGTTTTTCCTAAGCATTTAGGATTGCGCCATAGACTTCTATTGTAGCCCAGTGAGAGCCTGCAGGAAAACTGTAAAAAGCTCAATACTGAACCGATCAGTGAAATTATGGTCTCTATGTGTCAGTTTCATGGTAGAAAGTCCGCAAATAGGGTCTAAGGTCCAAAATCGCGAACGTATCCTTTAAGTAATAGTAAGGTTAATATTAAGTTCAGTACTCCATTCTTAAGGCAAGCTTTAAACATACAAGCCCTGTATAATGTCGCCTTCTGTGTCCTATGGGTTGCTTTCACATACTTTAATGGAATACATCAAGTACTCACTATGGAGGACCAAAAATGGTTGCAGAGCTGTGACATCTGGTGAAAGCGAAGGATAGGCCTCACAGTGTCAGCCGTGCTCCAAGTAGTGGCACATTAAAATCTGCAATAAATATAGTCTACTGTCCACGTTTACCACCAATAGTGCCTCTGACAGGCCTGTATCTGTATTGTTCCCAGCAGAACAAGGTTCCAGTGTCTGAGTTTGTTGGCAGGCTGTTCCACCTAAATCATAACTATAGATAGAAAATCTTTAGTACTACAGTATAGACCTACCAGTGTCAGATGTACTCCCAGTGGACCCAGAGCCAGTGCTGTTAGCAGGCTGTTCAAGCAGAGTGTCCAGAGCTCTGCTGTAGTCCTCCAGGACCCAGTGGGCCATGCTCCGCAGGAACGGGTCCTGGTGGGCTGGAATCTGAACAGGAATATACAAAGAATTAGAATGGCTCTTTCTGGTAAATCATGGCAACATCCGCCATTATATCTACAGTAAGGTGGCTGCCATAGATTTATGGTTGTTATGGAAATGGGCTTTGCTTCATGTCTCGGCAGCGTATTAAGTCTCAAAAAGTTGGAATGTCAAACAACACTGGGATGTTTGGTCAAATTTGGCATTTTCCACAGTAAAAACAATAACTCTCTAGCACACACACAAACTCTGTGTACCTGTTTGTCTTGTCCCAGAACATGTCTCTGGAGGATCTTTTTGTAGGTGGATGCCGTCTCAAACTCAGACTCGTACAATCTGGAGATCACCAGGGCCAGCTGTAGATCCTGCATTCTCTCTAAACACACCTGGGAGAGGAAATAAAGTAAAATAACACCAGTGCCACTCAATTCTTCATCATTTAAAAGGGTTTCTTAACTCTATTGGGACAGGACTGGATGGGATGAGACGAGACACACCAAGACAAATATATTTGGAATATACTGCAGAAGGAGAAAGGAGATTGCATCAAACTTGGGTCTGAAACAAACTTGGGTCTGAAACAATAATGATTTTGATTAATTTAGCTTGGAGCTTTCTTATTTATCTCCACTGAAGGAAAGGAAGGAACTGAAACATGTAAAAATAGAAGTCTGTACACACAGCAAGGAGGTAGGTGAGGGGTGCAAGTTGTTTCCAACTCTCAAGGTGTGAGGTGCATTTAAATTAGACTACCTCACAGCCAGAGACTAAGCAAAGTCAACTATTGCCCTTCGCGTGGATGATGCTCATTTACATAAAATGCTTAGAGAAAGTTGCCTTTACTCATGCAGATGAAATAATGTGACTTTTTCCTGCCAGGACTTTCTCAACAGGAATAACCTTGATGCGTAAAAAAGGTTAAACAAACAAGCATGATAACAAAAAGCAGGTCTGCAGATATGAGTGCAAAAAGATGACGAATAATTGTGGGTTTCTTTGTGGTTGGCCTGACAGACAGCAGAAATAACAATGCTACATTATAAACCACTGTAAACTGCAAACGTCATTCTAAAAATCATGAAGATACAGGGATATGCAGTAACAAGGAAAACATGCAAATATTTTTTTAAATGAAGGTAGTAGGTTTACTGTCCCCATTAAAGAGGCTTCAGACAGCAATACCCAAGAGTCAATTCATAGTGCTAAAAGCTCTTGACAAAGACACCACTGTTGGAACGTGTCACGTTGTTCTAATAATAAAAAGGGCACCACACACTGAAAACGTATTGGTGGTGTGGTCTGTTATTGTGAGTTGTGGTTTCTCTGCTTTTTGGTGATTCTTTACTATAATTTTATCAAATATTGCTCTTGACCATGAAATTCTGTTCAAAAAGACATGCTTATAATGCCACGGACAGGAGAGGATGATATCATTTACCAGACCAGGGTATAATAAAAATTGAATATGACCTAAATATGGAAAAATCATGCGCAACACTTGATTTAACTTATCTTGAAAGCAAAGTTTCCACTTAAGTTTAGCAGACTGTCACGTGCCACTTGCGGTTGAAGGGACAGGTGCCTCTTGCAAATAGCTATTTTGTCTCATGTCTATTCTCCATTTACCTCCACAGCATCCTTGAGGGAACCAGCAAGCAGGAAGAAGGCTGCGGAATGCTGAAACCGCTGCTTTCCCAGCAGAGAAAAAGCATTTTTCAACGCTGCTTTCCTCCACCGGTCCTCACTGAAGTTGTTGCTGAAAAAGTCTGTCATCTTGGTATTCTTTTGAGACCTGAGAGAATAAGATCATAGATTCAAAACAACAGGACTGATGTCATTATTCCTCTGTAAACTGACAGCACTGGGGGGCAAATAATGTGAAAGACAATGAATGTGTGTGCATGTGTATTCCATATGTAAAAGCCTGTCAGAGTGTGCCTGCCTGTACAGTCCCCAGACCACTGCCTTCTTCTTCATTGCGAGGTAATAGATAGCTGCATCCAGAGGATCGTTGTTTCTCTGAAAAGAAGCCTTGGCAACCTGAATAAAAAAATTTAATACAATTTCAGCTCATGTCTCCACAGCCAAATGCAGCTTTATCTACAGAGCAAGTTGTAGCTTTATGGGTCATTTCAGGGAGCAGCACATACTCAATTAGTGTTGTATTGTACAGCAACCTCAGCAAAATTCCACTCCTTCTTTGATAGAACTTCATTTCTAAAAGAAGCAATCAATATGAAGTATGGAGGGTGAACACACCAATGGCCAACCTTTAATCAAACGCAGATAGATGATGCCGTTGTAGACTTTAATTAATGCACAGTTTGGTGTCCAATAGTACCAACTTCTTTCAACCCATTCCATAAACCAACAAAGTTGGTTTCTAATTGAAGATTTCATTATGAAACTTAATAGCCAATAGCCGTATTGTATTTGAACCACCAACCAAAGAATGGGGTTTCAAATACTTGGAGGAGAGCTTGATCTAACTTCCCAGACACTGAACTGCCTCATGAATCCCTGTAAAATAAAGATTAAAACAAGCACTGTGGAACAAAGACTCAAATGTGTTTAAACCATTAAACTAAAGTTTCACAGAGGTATTGAACCTACAGCGCTTTCATTTTGTTTATACATTGATTTGTTAGTGATGTGCAGTCTACCACATTTATACGGCAAATTAGACAATTCTGGGTCCTTAAAAACACCTACCATGAGCATTCTTTGTTTGATTACGGTTTGTCCAAGAGCACAGACACCTATATTGATGATAATGATAATTAACTATGTCACTAGCCCCCACACCTTCTCGATACACCTTCGTAGCTTGTTGGTGCTGCGCAACCACCAGCCCACACCCATGGAGCGCAGCTCAGGCCAGGTAAGCGCTCCCTTCTGTAGGGCAGGCAGCATGTTTAGCAGCTCCTCCTCAGCTTCAGAGTGGAAGGCCCAGGCATAATGACATGTTGACAGGCCTGTAGAAGAGGAGAGAAGAATACGAAGAAGATGAGGCATGCATTTCATTGTTACAATATCAACACTATGCTGTCCTTTTTTTAAATTTAGATTTCTGGGGGGGCATTTTCGCCTTTATTCAACAGATACAGAGCAGATTAGCCAATTTAGGCAGCATGCTGGAAAATGTTACATGAAGCCTAATATGACAATGCAAGGCTACAACATATTAAGACCTTCTGGCCAAGGAACAAAGTGTGTTGATTTTGAGGGGGGTTAGGGTTATTTAACGTGTATTTGGTAAACTTTTTGTTAGATTCGCCTCGAATTCCTTAGATAAAGTGTCTCGCTATTAATCTATCTGACAGTGGCCCTGTGTGGGGATGGTATACTCCTTGTCAACCTGCTTGTGTCAGCCATGGAAGGTCCCCAGTGAAAAAGTTAGAAAACCACTGTCCAACTGTACCTTGCCGTAGCAGCTGTGCTCGGTGTGCCGGGGGCAGGGAGGTAGAGAGGAAGGTATGGAGTCTGACGGCCAGCAAGAACTTCAGACCACAGTCATCCAATGTCTCTCCACCTGGTTAGTTAATGACAGAAAACATTATGTCTACTACTTTTCAAAATACTGTTACACAACGTTGTGAATAAATGGTGTAAAATGCTTCAAGCAAGACTCCAAGTTCACTTAACAAACTCGCTAAATAAATAACACAGACTTTTCTTATGATGCACAATATTTGCTTTATCGCAACCAAAAAACGGGCTGCAAGAACATAATAATAATAATAATGGATTGGATTTATATCGTGCCTTTCCATCACAGTGTGATGCTCAAGGCGCTTACAGAAACCATTATTCATTCATACACATTCACGCCGGTGGTGGTAAGCCGTGGCCACAGCTGCCCTGGGGCAGACTGACGTAACCATTTACCCTCTCAATAACCCTGGGTGCACAAACAGATATTACCATCTATGCTTCACCTCTCTTTGCAGTTTGTATAGAAAACTAGAAAGCAAGTAGCACTTTTGACTATTCTTAATAGCCAACTTAAAACATATCTAGAGCTTTGCAAGGGGAGAAAATGTGTTTGATAGAGAAATTCCCAATCCCGAGACGCACAGTGCCATTGCCCTGCAGTACCTTCACTCTTGCCCTGGCTGTCCCTGAGGTCTGTGCTGGTGGTAGCGATGGTGTCGGCCAGCGCCATGAGAGACATCTGCTCCATGCGGGTCAAGCCTGGCATGCTGGAGTGGAGAAGGTGGCTGGACAGAACTTGGGCGTGTTCTGGACCAAAGTATGTAGGACTGTACTGAGACAGGTCAATTACCTGGAAAGAGGAGACAATGAGACAGAGGATAGCTTTTCTCTGTAATATTACTTTTACGGCATTTCTCATTTACAATACATCATGCAGTAGAGAGAGAGAGACAGGAAATAAAGTGAAGAGGGGTCAAACAGTATGTGAAAAACATCATGGGCTGGATTCAAACCCACAATATTACACGTGCGGTATGTGCCCCAGCATGCTCACCCACCAGAACACCAGAGAATAAAACCTTATTGATAAATATGCATACTGAAAGTGCACAATAGAAAATACATGCATAAAAAATTACAAGCATGCTTTGCTAAATGCCTTTTTTTCACCCTATTTTCTCTCAATTTTGTCGTTGCCAATTCCCGATGCGCTCCACGGTCCCTGTGCGTTGTCTCCTCCGATACACGTGGAGTTGCCTGCCGCTTCTTTTCACCTGACAGTGAGGAGTTTCTTCGGGAGAGCGTAACGCGAGCGTGGAAGTTCACGCTATCTCTCCCTGATGAGTTTACATATAATGGACCCTGACGTGCAGAATGATGCACTTTGGAACTACAAACCGGACTACCAACACAGAGCCACAAATGTTCCTTAGACCCATAATTCCTGTCAACTCTCATCTTTATGCATTCTCTTTGATCATACTACGAGCAATAGGAACTGACCTTATTCCCTGATTCCTCCTGATCACTGTCCAGAGGGTCCAAGTCCACCATGCTGGGAGTATGGAACAGTTCGTCATATGCATCCGTGTGACTGGAACCATGCCCACTATCTCTACTCACACTGCCCACTTTGTCTGCAGGGAGACACAAGACAGAATTGAATTACACAAGACATTTATTTCATAAGAGAGCTGGAGAAAAATCCCCTCTTGCCGGGGAGACAGCAGATCAAATCAGTATAACAAAGAGCAGGAAATAAAAAAAAAGATGTAGGTTATTTCATTTTTCACATTCTTCCATTCACCACCTAGATTCATCCAGGGTCTACCGCATTTGGGTGAGCTAGTCTCCCACGAACACAGTCAATTAAGGTTAGTATAGTCTGAAAGTTAATAAACTCAAACATCTTGTTTTCCACCCTAACATCTAAAACCACCTTTACCGTCCATGTTTTGGTGAGGTATCCTCATCAGCCACCAGTAGGGCATGTAGAGGCAGGGGAAGTTAGTGCAGTCTGAATGGTAATAAAATAACCAATGGAGCTTTTCCTCTGCCATTGTAATATTTAGCTCAGTGCTTAATTAGTAGTAACTAATTAATAGATAATCAATAGGGTAACACTTACACTGTAATAAGACCATTGTAAAGTAAAGTGTTGCCTGATGGCTAAAAATGATACAATTAATAAAACTGTACAAAAATGTATTAATTAATTCAGATCGGCCCCTCAGATTATGAATTTTTTTGACTGTTCCAAAGGCCAGATTAAAGACTAAAGGTGATCGTGTCTTTGCAGTCAGAGCGCCTAAACTTTGGAACAAATACATTCATCTAACTCTGTATCTTCTTTTAAGAGCCAACAGAAAACTCACTTTTATCGACTTGCATTCAAATAACATCTTGTTTTATGTTATGATTGTTTTTTGTTGTTTTGTTTTCTATTCAAATTAGGTAGACATCATTTGTCCATATGTTTGTTTTGCTGCTTCTTGTAACTTTCCCTATGTATGTCTAATATGTGTATATGTGTTTTTCTTTTAACTGTGAAGCACTTTGTACTTTGCATAAGTCAAGTGCTATAGAAATAAAGTTTATTATTATACATTTTTTTTATTCATCTATTATTTAATCACTAATAATTAATCATTGAACTGGTCTATAATTATTACAGTGTCACAGATAAAGTATTTTCCCACACTAACCTCTAAAACCTACCAGGTTTCATCAAAGTAATGCCATCATCAGCTGCCAATAGGGCATACAGAGGCAGAGGAGGGTAATAAACTAACAGTTCAGTTTTTTCCCCCACTCTTCCACATACTGTATACCTACCAGGTTTTGGTGAGTTATCCTCATCAGCTGCCAGTAGGGCATACAGAGGCAGGGGAGGGATGGAGTTGATCTCTGTGTAGTCTGGGGAGGAACCCTCTCCCTTGCTGAACATCTTACTGTCCCTGGCCGTGCTGCCTCCAGCGCTGATGGTTCGAGAGCGCACACGCTTCTCTTGATTGGTGGTATTGTCTTTAAGAGTCACAATTTCACCGGCAATGCATTTCACTAAGTGGGAGAGGATGGCTTTGGCGCGATGAACCTTAAGAAAGATCAAATATGTTGTAGAAATATTTAATACATGGGTCCACTGATATGTCTTGTTTTGTAAAGTCAATACCAACCTCTTATAATTATTAACATTCTCTCAGACTTTTAAAAATGTTCTAATGTATTCATCTTTCTCCCCTAACCACAGCTCCTAAAAAACGTAGAAAGTAAATTACATTAACTGACTAAACTGACCCGTCTTCTCAATTAGAGAAGCTCCTTTAATCAATAAAAGGAAATTATAAAAAAAAATATTAAAAGCACAAAAGACATTCAGTAATTCCATTAACTTACCTTCCCCAGATCCATGAGTTCCAGTAATTGTACTGGGTGATACTGAGGCAGAGTGGGGAAGAGTTGGTGAGCTGCTTCAAAGAGTCCAGAATCTTCCATCTCTACCGGCAGGTCATAAACTGTTCTCTTCCCACTGAGTTTCTGAGCTAGGCTCATCATCGACCTTGAAAGGGCCTTTTTGGGAGGGGCCAGTGTTGACATGGCGGCCCCAGGGCTAAGCCCCTCCTCCTGGCTCTGTCTGACTGCAGACAGAATGGAAGAGACGCTGCTGCTCATGTCTGTGTCTTGGGCGATGGCAGCATTGGGTTTGGGTGGCGCCGGGGGCTGCCACTGGGAGTAGACGTGCATCTCACAGTCCATGCCTACTACCAAGATACCATCTCGTACCCAGGAGAGGGAGACTGGGATGGGTAAGGAGCCTTCGACAGAGGAGACCAGATCAACGGATCGAAGCAGAACCAGGCGAGACAAGCTTTGGTCTCTAGTACCATCAGATGATAGGCCCAGTTCTGGAGGCTTACCAGAGAGAAGCCCGTACATGTAAAGCTTTGTACCGATACCAACAGTTAGAACATGGGACCCATCTTCTTGGGAGACCCAGTCCAAATGAACCAGGTTCTTACTGGTAGAACCAAGACAGTTCTCATTAGGTATAGAGAAGTCCATGTTACTACTGGGAATATTGGCACTCCTGGTTGTGCTACTGCTAATATCGTAGTTAGCTGCGGGATCTGCGCTGTCCAAGACTATAGTCTGCTCTAGAATCCATTGAGAACCTCCTGTGGACTCACACTGGAAGATGCTAATATAGACCGATGGTTCTCTAGTGTTTGTTGGGTTTGGGCTTGGGTTGAGGTTTGGGCTACAGTGTGCAGTAAGGGTTGGGGTCAGGTGGGTGTTGGTGTTATAGTGCACATAAGGGGTGGAAGCCAGGGTAGGGGGAGAGGTCAAAGGGGAGTGAGAGTTAATCTGAGGTGTAGAGTTCAGAGGTACATTCGGCATCTGCCTGTAGGCCACTGCAATCCGGCTAGTGTGACAGCAGCTGACCTCTACTGGGCGACCTGGCACGCTTACTGCACTGCTATTGGCCAACCCCTCCTCCACCAGGACAGGCCACTCCTCCCATTGGTACACCAGCTTGTCCATAGCGGAGGGTTCTGAGTCTGAACCCATGACACTGCACTTCCAGAAGCGCACCTTGCCGTCAGAACAGGAAGTGGCGAGGAGGTAAGGCGCACGGCCAGCCGGCAGTAAAGACGATGCGCTCAGGTGACCTGGGAGGAGAGTTCACAATTGACCATTAGGTACTGAAGGTTTTCTCCATCTTTTCCACTTCAAAATTCAATACTTTTTCCAGACTTTAATTTCTGTGAACTTCTTTGAATGGAAGATTTTAGTCAGTGTTCAAAAGGATATACTGTATGCTAACTGCAGATGGGCAACATCACTATAAACCATTGCTAAAGAGTTTTCTTCACAATGCAATTATCACAAAATGTGAAATGACAGTGGGTGCAACACAGTATGTGGATACAAAAGAGTGTAGACTTAAGTGCATTGGGGTTAACATGTTTCCATCCTTTTCCAGACATTTTGTGAAATTCCTAAACTTTTGTAGAACTGGAAATGGTTAAATACATTTTGCAGTTTTCCAAGCTTTCTAAACTTGTGTAGTAACCCTGACACATTTCTTCAAAGTTATCCCTAATCTTATCAGCCTCTATTTTTCATTCCAATGATAATAAGAGAAAGTAGGTTGGTAGAGAAAGAAACATCAATATGTTCCTAATAATAGACAAAAAGACACTGCAGGAAGGTGAATCAATGTCTTGAATCAAATGCCTCTCTGAAGAGCCAAGAGTTACTCAGCATTCTTTGGAAATCAAGTTCCCATGGCAACATGAAATTATCACCTCAGTCTATGCTGGTGCCAATAATACCTCAGTGGCTGCTGATGCTTATCAGGTTTCTGCTTCTCTGGCCAGCCATTAGATCGGCATACTCCCATTGAGGGTCAAACAGGAAGGGCCTGTTATACTGTTATACTGGCATTACTGCAATGGGTTGGGGACATTTTAGCTGCGAGTTTAACAAAGGAAGTTGTGTGCTCGGGGACTGCGTTCTCGCCTGCCAAGCTGTGTGTGTACTGCATCTCACTGGCAGGGTGAGTTCCTACAGCCTGTGTAAGTGTGTGTGTATGTGTGTGTCTGTAGCATGTCATTAGTATGTGTGTGTGTGTGTGTGTACATGTGTGTCTTTCCCCATTTCCCCCCACCTGCTGAGGGCGTAACACTGATGGCCTCCACTCCTGGTGGCAGAGCCATCTCTTGGCTGTATAGCCTGTGTGTTGTGAGGCTGAGTCGACAGGCACTCTGCAGATTGGAGGTACAGGGTCTACTCTTTTGAGGTACCGGGGAAATGAATGTCTCAAAGTTAAACTGGGAACAATTCATGGGAGAAGCTGTGGCAGCATCCTTTTCCGGCAGAGCTGTGGGCTCTTCTGCAAGGACACAAACAGGAACAGAGAAAATTTATTTAGAAGAGATAGGTCTGAATCCTGAATTCCCCACCTTACTTAGACCTTACTTTTTAGACATTGCAGACAGAGTTATTACTCACTATTTTACATAAAAATGTTGTCTATAGGCTACTAATACTTATGATGCACACATATTCTCTCAGGGACAAGAATGGTCAAACTAAAAAGTGAGGTCTTCAGGCAAAATAAACTGTCAAAGTGCCATTCATTTAATTGCTGGTGCTGTTTGGGGAATGAACAAGACGAAGTGCTGGTCCTCAAGCAATTCACTGTGGTGGTGAGTCTCTAGAACTTTCCAACATTTTAAAGGATTTGTGTGTTTTTCTATACTTTTAATCACCTTCCATATCGGCGTAGGAAGTCATTTGTTAAAAAAGTACCCACCCATGGTGACAGGTCGGGCAGCAAGATGGAGGTGCCACATGTGGAGGAGGGATTGACCTGTCGGTGTTAATTCTACCACCACTAGGAAAAACCGTGCTGAAAAAGCTGGCTGGCTGGAGGCTGCTGGGGAAAGAAAAACACACACACACCATATGAATGCACTGTGCAAATATAAACAAAGCAATGATTCAATACGTATACTTAAATATATCTCCTTGTTAAAGCAATGAGTTGGTATTAGAAAAAAATTATTGTGTCTATACCAGCGTGAATAGTATCAGGGGTTTCCTGTGTGCTCGCTGTCCTCTCACTGCCAAGGATCAGGTCCTCCTCAAAAACATGCAGGAGCTGTGTCTCCTTCCCCTGCTGTACAGGACAAGAACAACCATTATCCAATTAGATCAGATACAGACAGAACCACAGCTAGGTCTCCTTCCCCCGCTGTGGAGAATATACACAGATACACTGACAGACGTGTTAATGTTAGATGCACGCACGCACGCACGCACGCACGCACGCACGCACGCACGCACACAGCATTATGTTCTCACCATGCTTGTATGTGTTACTCATTGTATTCATGTATACTTACAAAGTCAGTGATGGCATCCAGTTCAATGATACACCCTGGTTTTGCTGTGGATTGCTGACTAATGATGTTAAACACCTCACCCACATATTTCTGAATTGAAACAAATAAAACATTAGCAATAAAATTGTATCTGAGCATATTTAAAGCACATGGTTCATTACAAAATTGGTCCATTACAAAAAACAATATGACTATCATCAGGCCAGTCATTGATGACATTTACATAATTATCTTATTATTGCCCTTATTTTATGACAACACACTGTTTACATGCACAAAAGAATGTTCAGAAAAATGGAAAATGGAAAAATTTTAATGTAATCATGCATACACATTGTATGAAAACTATACGTCAACTGTCCCCTCCCCTACTGTATAGGGCTACAAGCATCATTGAGTGCCATCTTATTGCCATCCCATGTTATTTCATTGTGCTCCTATGTATTTTCTTGTATGTCATCCAAGGCTGACAATCATGAAGTATCAAGACTGCATATAAATAACATTGTTACTGCCTCACCGCTGCTGTAAAGGTCCAAGAGGAAACACTGAGATAGTGATATTGGCGTGCATGTAAAATGAGTCATTGTATGACATTTCATTGCAGACTACACCCTATAGAGTTTGTTGGAGTTTGATAATGCTGGTTGTTGACTTACTGATATCTCAGGATTGGAGAGCTCACTTAGGAGTTTCTTAGCTTCAATAACAGCCTGGTACAGCCTGAGTGAGTGGCCATCACTGGCTACGAAGCAGGCACTGGGAGAGTTACAGTACACACCTAAAGAAAGAAGGCCATGTGCCATTAGGTATGGTGTGATACCCCTGTTCTTCTGATCGCTAATAAATAAAAAAAATGTAAAGGACAAATTCAAATGCATACTGAGGTACAGTATATTTGACAAGCAAGAAAATAACAAAGTTTTTCATTGCTGCAATAAAAAAAAGTTATATGGTAGTGTTGCCCTAGATTCTTTATTACTGGGATATCATTTGGAGGATTTGGAGCCTAGATGGATTTTGTTTGTTGATTATTTATTTGCAAATGAAGGTAAAAAAAGGGACTCAAAAATAGTTCAGAAAATTTATATGGGAATTTCATGTACCCTTGCTAGTCTCATTTGGCTATATTTATTTACAAAAACAGATACTTCCTTTCCTCCTTCCCGCTAAACCAAAATGATTACTTGAAATGCAGCCATCATAGGCCAATCAGTCATGACAAAATGCTTTATTCAAAAGGAATTATGAATTTCAAGCAGTATTCAGTAAATGGTCAAATCATCAATGCAAGAGAGAATCAAGTCCTCAGCAATCCCCAAACAATATGAAAATGTCCTTACCTAGACAGTTGCTGGGAATGAGTGTGGGCAGCCAGGCTACATTAGCAAAGGCTGAGGCATGGAGAGAATTGATCCTTGCTAGCTCGGAGACCCCTCCAGAGAAGGACAGCGGCCCCACAGGGTCCACTCTCCACAAGATCAGCTCGCTGTAGATAGCATTGGGATCCTGGGAAACCACACCCAGGGACACCCGGCTGGGCCGTGACCAACGGGGGAGAAAAGTTGGCTGAGAGGGGCCGGAGGAGCAGGCCCCCGGAGGAGCCAGGACGCTGTCCACCTCTGGTGTCCGCAAGGCGTTGTGGTGTGACGTGGTGAGGAGGAGAGGCAGTAGTGAGTGACAGGCTAGGTCGTTGAGGTGGAAGCGGTGGCCACAGTACCGTGACTTGTGAGAGATGCTGAGCACCGTGGAGAAAGCAGAGTCTTCGGCGAAGCTGACCGCCCATTGGTTTAAGGAGCCATCGGCGTGTGTGGAGATCATAAGGACACTGGGGGTAAAAATGCTGAGGCGAAGACTGCTGCTGGGCAGAGGTTTTCCCTGACCACCATAGCTGATGAGAGCAGAGGTGGACTGAGGCAATGTGGCCCCAGAAGGCCGCTGTCTGCCATGTTGGATGGCAAGATCTACGTTCTTGTTGCAGGCATACATGACCACACTACGGTTTAGGGAGTTCGCATCACCTGTAGGGAACGCCACAGGGATACGGGACACAAACGACACCTGAGAGAGAAATAGAGGAAAGCACAGTTAGGAATCAACAGCAATTTAAAATTCTCAACACCCACAATCGTCAGAATAGAGCAACCCATCAACCACTCGCAGTGTGTAAGTGATTGACACCAACTGAATTACATTATTTGCCAGTTAATCAAGTCATTCTGCTCCTGCTTGAAGCGAACATGTGAAATGATCAAATTTCTAGTTGCTACACAACACTGTAATGGAGGTCTAGTTTGCTAGGCTGACTATAAGTACTATTCATATGAAAATGGTAATGGCACTAATGCCTTCTGAGGATCTCAAACTCAATTCACTGAATAGCCATCAGCTCATAAAAAGTACCAAAAATGCCTCATTCTAGAGCTGAGTATCAATTGACTTCCTGAAATTAATAAAATGACTACTGAAGGGACTCTACAGTGATGGAGAGTGGAGGGGTACAGCCTTGCTTACTCCCCTCCTTATAGATGTAAAAAACAATGCACCCACTCAGTTTCAAGCCTGTTTTATCTAATGAAAGCAGCCAGGCCTAATCAACCTGGATGCCACTGAAATTTGTGATCAGCTGCCTTGCCTGACTGACTGCCATGTCATGAGCTTCTCATCATTTCAACGCTGATAAAAATGCATCAAGGGAATTTCTAATTTCATATGAAGTCACACTTAATTAGAATATAATTATCTGAACGGCTGGATGAGAAACCATTAGAATAGGAGCCAGAAAATCACGGCTGTCAAAATGATTCACAGCCTTATTGAGATGACTGCTAATGCGTTCTCCAAGAAGCACTCTGCTGTGTGATATAATTGCTAAAAATATTAAGGGCTATAAAAATATAGAAAGTGGCAGTTATAAAAGGAATATATCTATCAACCTAGACGATCACAGATAGGGATGGGTACAGAGACCCGGTATTAAACGGGCCCCGGGGCTAAATTATTAAAGACCGTAGTATTGATAAGCTCAGACGTTCCCGGTTCTGTTAACGGTATTGGAGAAATTAAGAAAATTGATTTTCTATTTATTTAGGCTATATAAACGTCCCTTTTTAATCTCTCCAACCCCGTTTCTAACTTGCAATAAGATTAAGATATTCGTCTAAGAAGCATTTTCGCTATTCCCAATTATCAGAAGAGACATCTCTCTCTCCCGCTCCATCGGAGATATGTGCGAGGGGCGGGGCCGGCTCCCTCTGCCACACACCCACACACCCGACTGGGCGGTGGACGTGGGTACTGCCCCAGCTCCTACGGTCGTCAGTGCTGGCCGAAGTGTGTGTCTGTCTGTCTGTCTGTCCTTTCTCTCTCTCAGACACAGATGCAGTATTCCTACCAGGCGGTGGACGTGGGTGCGCCCCCCCCCCTCCTGCAGTCGTTAGTGCCATTAGTGACCATTGCCTCATCTCGGATGTTGTTGCTACCTGGCTGTGGATCGCGAGCGTTTCCCTTGTTACTGCGGATATCATTACAAACTGTTTTTATGTCACCATCACTGCCTATATTATATTACTTTCCATTACATTGTTTGTTCCGGCACCTATTGCACGCTCAGCCGTCCCGGTGGGGGATCCCTCTTTGACTTGGCCCACCCAAAGGTTTCTTCCATTTTTTAGCCTG
>OMLI01088279.1:0-14749 GCA_900302605.1 Rondeletia loricata | reverse complement strand
CACTGTTCTTTCACAAGGAACGAAGGAGCACCCAGTTCTAGACAGACAGACAGAGAGAGAAAATAATCTTTAAGGCTGTAGCTTAATAAAGAACATGTTCTTGCTGGTTCTTTACTGTTCGAGAGGTATTGTTCAAAAAGAAAATTGCATTCTGCGAGGACAATGGATGCGTGCGGGGCGGACTATCCCTCATTCAAAGATTGGAATTACAGAGAAACTAGTGCTACGACATGCAAGCACGCTATGTTGTCGTCATTGTACTGCAGCGGGAAAGTCTTTATTTCTTCACTCCTCACACACTATTCGTATTTCACCGAGCAGCAGCTCTGTAAATGTCACAAAATACAATTGCGCAGTTATCGGTGCTTTGTTTGCAGGTGACAATGTATGTTAAGTCATTATATGGTACATGATGTTTCTGCTATGGGGCGGCTCATACTCGGCAAAGAAAAAGGAATTAGGAAAACATTTCCTGGAAACGCTGCTGAGCTCGTTTTTTCAAACAATTGCTTACTGAGAAATGTCATATTCTTTAGTAAACGAAGGTAAGAATTGAGAAAAGCTATCGAAGAAGTGAAGGAGGTATTATACACGGATACTAATATTTTCAGTGTGGTTATTAAAGAGGTGAAGCAGGGCTGAGAACTATATTGTTTTATTTTTTATCTACAATTTATTTCTAACTCATAACAAAGTAGACCAAAATTATTGTCCTATTAAATTTTTTTTAATTATCAGATGAAGTCATAGGAAGGGCCTGGTAAACAGGTCAGGTGAATAACGTTTATTTGTTTTGAAGGCGTCATTTAACTGTCAGAAGACACCGACACAGACAGTATGAGATGAAAGATTAGCCACTGACACTAAGCTTGCAGGTCAGAATATTTACGGTGTGACTATTGCCACGCTTCACTTGTTTAAGCATTTCCAATAAATTTGGGATTAGTCATGAGGTGTGTCGAGGAAAAAAATAAATCAGTCATTCAAATCCCTTTGTGAAACAAAAGCCACAGCGGAGACGTTTCACAAGCCACACATAATCCAAATGAGCTCTGTCAAAAAGGCCATATCGTGCGCTCACTGTGTTCATCTTAGAGTTGCTTAAAATAAGATGGCTGTCAGTGTGAGCTTATTGGAACATGTCAGAATGGGTGTGGACGGTGAGTGACAGGCTTGTTGTCGCAGCTGGAGCTCGATCTAGGCGTCTGCAGCCACAGAGCAGCCTGAGGTAACGTTAGTGTCACTACACAGGTCAAGGTATTGATGCATTGTAGCCTTCAGCTGACGCTTTCTCTCACATAGCTACAGCAAATCACAATAGTGACTTAAATATTCCCCTCCCTCTTTAACGCCGACACTGCTCTGTGACCTCTGGAATAAACAAAGAAAAGACTCAACGGGGCTTTTATGCAGGATGTGCTATAATGCATGTTTAATGCACACAGTTGGGAGTCTTGGTAGAGAACTACA
This sequence comes from Rondeletia loricata, assembly GCA_900302605.1. Classification (NCBI taxonomy): domain Eukaryota; kingdom Metazoa; phylum Chordata; class Actinopteri; order Beryciformes; family Rondeletiidae; genus Rondeletia; species Rondeletia loricata. The sequence goes on along the minus strand of OMLI01088279.1, from coordinate 13,279 downwards.
ACTGACCTCCTTTAGTAACCCGAGACAAAATAGCTGACATTTGTTTAATATCTGACTAATACGTAGCAGGTTTCATTTTCACATCTATGTCTGTGTCGAAGGAATTTTGTTGATTTCCTGCGAGAAAATTTCGATGAGATTCGCTTCCTCCAGCCAGATGGCTCTGTGGCTACCTCCCTTCTCTCCCTCTCTCTCCCTCTCACTCCCAGCACCTCCCTTCATCTACCCACTCTCCTTCTCTGCTCTGTTTCAAATGTCACTTTGTTTGATACAGAGGGGTGAGGGCCGGGGAGGAGCGCAGACAGAGATCTGGCCTCATGAGACGCTTGCTTTATCATCGATGTGTTTAATCCAAAACCTCTCCTCGGATGAAAATGTGCCAGACTCCCCCGGATCTGTTCTTTCTTGAGGCATTTTGCCAGTTCATTCCAATAAGTATCACCGAGGCCTGCAGCCAGTGGTACAGTGTATGGGAACGTTTGCACAGCACACATTTTACAGCTAGAAGCATAAACCATGAAGCAGTGCCGTAATATGGACACTACTTTAGATGTGACCATAACTAGCGAAACGTTGCGTATCTGGCCGAGGTCTGCTTCGTTTCATTCCTGACCGGCGGCGGTTGACGAGGTGAACGGCGGTTTGTGGTTCTGTGTTGTTCGTAATTAAATCCTTCCACATCTCTCTGGAAACCCATGAATCATTTACCTAATTGAGTCACGGACCAGTAATTAGCGGTGATTGAGAGCACGATGGTTGGAGTGATTTCCTTTGCTTTGGCGCCCTTCGACCGCGGCACGGTAGCCGCTGGGCGTACAGCCACAGCGCCCCCTGTTGAGGCTGACATGTTGATTCACAGTTGCGATCAAAGGCAAGAACCTGTTCCTTTGACACATCCGATCACATTTGATCTTCAGAGGCAAACTCACCCACTATCTGTGTCAGCAATCCACACAAGACCAAGTGACGGTCAGTGGACAACAATATTGCTGAGGACCTTTGATAAATGCAAAACAATAAATCACACCAAGCACTGTCAATGGAACTCAATTAAATGTTATTAGCCAACGCAAATGAGGGAAAGAGGATATTCTAAACCTGTCCATATTCTAATTAAAATTATTACAATTAATAGGCTTAGGTTCCTCACTCAGCCGAGCACAACGGCCACACAATTAACTTCAAGATTTTTTTTTTCTCTTCTTACGTGGTTAATTACAGTGTGAACAGAGAAAACCTCAGGATGGTCAAATATGAAGACGGAATTAAATGTGCTTGATGTTCTTCGTTATCTCCCGTTAAACGAACCGTCCAAGGAACGTATTTACTGGATAACGCACCATGATTGGACAGCACAGTGTGCTAAATGTTAGGACCGCCCTCTTAAAATGTAATTGTAACATCTGTTGCAAAACCCATGTCTCCATTCCTCAAGGCTTAAAAAATCCCTCTTCATCCCGTCTCCTCCACTTCATCTACATCTTCCCTTAATTACTGAAGTTATTGGGGAAAGCTTGTGATCAGAGGACACAGCAGGGGGGAAAAGAATATACATTAAAATAGAATATACACAATAAAAGCAGTAATTGTGGGGTTATATAAAAATATGCATCTGACAATTCAAACACGTGTTAAGTAGACTAAGAGTGGGAAGCATGGGGAAAGTATGGATTACTTACAGTTACTTACAATAAACTTGAATGTGTCAAAGGGTTCACTATTTTCAAACTGACAGTGATCAGATTAACCTTTAACGTTGGGAAACTGTGCAATGTGCATTGACATACAATATGTGCATTTTACAATGTGGCTATTATTTAACCTCAAAAATGTTGGGTATCACTCATATGAAACATATCCAAAAATGTTCAGCACGTACGCTCACACACACACACACACACACACACACACACACACACACAATAACACAAGGGTAATCTGGGAGTTGACCTGGTGAGCACTGCTCGGCTAGATAAAGGAGATTATCCGCTCTGTGGTGAGCTGGGGCCTTGGTTCTCCGTGTGTGTGTGTACTGTATGTGTTTGTGTGTGTGTGTGTGTGTGTGTTTGTGTTTATTGCGTATATGCCTGTGTATATGTGTTGGTGTTTGTGTACCGGCACGGACCAAAGTTGTGTGACAGCGTTCTGAGCAACAGAGATGAGGGATTAGCGGGATTGTCCAAGTGGGATTTTCAGCAGGGTAGCTGAGAAACACCACTAAGTCGCCTTCGCCCTCTGACCTCCAGGGCCAAAGGGGGCCTCCGAGGTTGTTGATGCCCGGCTTAGTGGTCCCACCTCGGGATGTCAGGGACAGACTGCCCCCTACCTGGGCATCCATGACCCTGGGGGTAAAAGTCAAGGGGCTGAGTGAGTTAGCGTATAGTGGGAACTTCTGAGGTCGCATCATACATTAGGAGTATTCTCATGGTTATGCTAGTCAGGCTGATCACTGGGGACATCTTAGAAATCATCATTCACACCGCATTTCATTTCACTGCGCTTACCTAAATGATATTATCAGTATTATTGTCTATGTTACATAACTTAATGCCCATTAAATGATTTAAGGTGTTAATTACAGGTATAATACAGTATGTTACTGTGATTTAGTTTAGTTTAGTTTAGTTTTATTTGGTTGAAAACAACACAGTTTACATACAAAACATACACATGGATAAAAACAACCGAGGATAAAACACAATAAAGTCCAAGACTTATTTCCATTGTGGTCTTAATTGATTATGGGTACAAACAAGAGAAAGACACTAACAGTATTCACAATGATCAATTAAAACATTCAGCTTGCCAACTAGCTCCATGGTAACCACAAGAGTCGGCATAGCAACCAATAAAGCATAGCTAGTCGTCCTTTATGGGAATTAACAGCCTCTCTGAAACGTTATCTGTGACCAATCAGACTGCTTGGCTGAAACTACCTATTGTATAAAGTTATTAATGCAGTAAGTATATAAATATATATTATCATACGTATCTCTAACTAAATGTGCTGCTGCTGTCTTCGCCGGGCCTAATTTGTCAAAGGCATCATTGACATCAATATGATTAACCTGGTTAAATAAAACATAACTGTCTGAACAGAAGTGTACAACCGCAGGATGAATTGAACCATCTGCCAAACTCTCCGTATTTCATTTAGGTTTGACAAAGAAACTTTTCCAAGCGAACAGCAGCCGTCAGCCGTCAGCCGTCCCTCTCGAGGTCTTCCAGATACAGATTCACCAACGTGAGGAAGGAGCGAGACAACGAGAGTCCGATATAGTCTGGAGCGTAGAGGAGGAACTGAAATGAGTCCAGGGCTTTATTAAGAAGACTCTCAGATTGATTTCCTGTCAGCGAGCGTCCATGCTGGTGAGATCGATGCAGCCAGGATGGGAGGTAGAGACGGAGGAAACAGAAGAAGAGGGTGAGAGATCTCTCCGTCCTGAGAGCCGCCTCTCGTCGCCTTCGGGGCCCAGACGGGCTGATCGGCAAACCGAGCGGAGCTGTCTGCTTCTTAAGTAATTAAGACATTACTGGGAGGTCTCTCTATCCATATTTGATGAAGACCCGAGCCACAATTAAGAGCAGCCCTTCTGCGGTGGGCTGTGGAGACCTGATTGATAGTTCCCACACAGCGAGGCTGATGGTGGTGGGTCAGTGAGCTGGCTTCTTCCGCTGCAGAACGCCCTTTAACCCCTGCCTAGGTTGCTAAGTCCCCACCGGGAGCCGAATATGGATGGTCCACATCTGCTTGTTAATGAATTAAAAGAGCAACGCAGGCCTCCTTCGCTCCCAGCGGAGTTGATTTCATCTCCTTAACGATCGGCCCCCGTGAACCCGGCTCGCCGTTGCCGCATTTTAACATAAGTTATACCGTCCGGGAAGCTTATTAACAATGACGTGAACTGAAAGGTGTTAGTAGGTGTGGAGAGGAGAATGCCTGAGGTGGGAATTAGCTTAATTGTTCACATGAAACTCCCAACTAACGGTGTGAAAGCAAATTGGTATGTTGTCATTGGCCTCTGCCCCTTAAATAGCTGGGCAGTTTTTTTCAGCAGTACTTGACACTGGAGATATGGGAATTCCTAACTGTGCACGCATACACACACACACACACACACACACACACACACACACACACACACACACACACACACACACACACACAGAGCTATGAACACATAATATGGAAGCACAATATCTGTCCATAACTATATATCACCACATACATTTCAGTGTGTGATGCCTTCGGATGAGCGCTGTATACCCAAGTCTACAATATAGGTGTGTGTGTGTGTGTGTGTGTGTGTGTGTGTGTATGCCTGCGTACATGTACTTAATTATGTCTGTCCCTCCTCATATATCATCACATATCATACAACCTTCAGTGTGTGAGATCACAGTTAATGAGACTCACGCCGCTGGTTTCAACCTATCTGAGATTCATCGGAGCTCAGTATTTCACAGATTAACTTCTTATGATCGACCCACGGCATTTTAGGCAAAAATAAGGGTCTCCAAATGACATTGTAGGCACTTTGGTATTCATCTTTAAGAGAGATGAAAACACAAAGCTTTGGAGCGGGTAATTGGATAAAATTCTGCTGCACATTCAGAGCTTCTCTGGCCTCACTTCATTTTACCATGATGATAATTGAGAGATGGGGGAGGAAGGACTAAATTACAGAGCCGGATTAACAAAATGCGAACGCCGGGCGCTAAATTCACGCTCGTTACACTTGTTCAAAGGGAGTTTGCGGGGCCAGGCCGCTGGTTATAGCACACTGACTCGATTACCGCCCTCTTAATCAAGTTCTTCCTCCTCGATTGCATTTGTGGCGGTTTTAAAATGTGTTCCTCTTCTCGCACTACTAAAACTCTCCCTTCCAGGCTCAGGATACGCTTCTGCTTTACAAGAAAGCACCTTTCGTTTTGGAGGCCAAAGGAAATCCCCAAATATCCTGAAATTACCACTTCATATTTGTGAGCTCATATTTGGTGAAAATACTCAACATTATAAAATACTTCAACATTATGCTACAAATGGAAGAAAAATCTCTTCTATCACTTACATAAAGGGCCTGCAGCCTTCTGTGACTCCACTCTGGGCCTTTATGTTTGAATCCAGTAACTGGCAGAAGCTTACACATTACACATTGTGCCCAAAAGGTCACCGATTCGAATCCCCGGACTGGCTGGGGAAATCTGGCCAGGGAGAAAGTGAGTGAGAAATATTCTCTCCTCCCTCAACAACTACCATTAAGGTACCCGTGAGCAAGGCACTTAAAGGGGCGCTATTATAGGAATTTAAATGTTCTTGTTGAATGTCTGTAAACGGCTGATTGTGCTTCTAAATTTACAATTTGGCCGTCTCAACAGAATTTAATAGACATGGTTAATTTCTGTGCTATTTTTACTGGGAACTGATCATTTCACCACCGACACATCTGACAGATTTTGTGTTTAAGCTATCTAGTCATAGTATGGTTAGGTATCACTGTCTTGTTAACACATCTGTACACTAGCTAATGTATCTAGCGTCCGTAGTGGCTAGTAGTTGCATGTTAACATTAACATTGGGTACGTTGGGTTAGGGTTAGTTAGGGCTAGTTAGCTAGCTAACAAAGCCAAAAACCAGCTGTTTGTTCAGACATGGTTGCTAGGAGATTTGTTACGTAACTGCAAAGCCTCTCTATGATCAAAGATGTTTAATTGGTTGTTTATGTGGTTAAATTTAAATTTAATGTAATTTAATGTTTAAAAAAACCCATCCAATTTTTTTTTTACAAGCATTTGAGCCAACACATCCGCTGGAAAGCCTCCACTCAGCAGGTTTGTCTGTGCTGTTGGCCAATCAGGGTTCAGAAAACAGAATAATATGGGACCTTTAACCCCCTACTGCTGCTCGGCAGTGAACAGGAGAGGACTGTGGTTGTAATGGGAAGCTCCCATTACTCATAATAACAAGCAAATCTTCCCTAATGTATATTAAAAAAAAGATGCTTAGTACTGCACAGGCTATATGAGCTGTGACAGCCGACACCGACCGGCGTTTCTATGTCAGCCGTCATCTACACGGGAGCGGCTGTCAGTCCCGGGCCTCAGCAGGTATAACCGGCCTTGACGTCTGCCATGTCATGCGTGTGACAACGTTAAGTAGACCCGCAGAGAGTAGCTCTTGGTAAGTGTTACTCCTTTGTTTCGACGCTTGTATGCTCGCTGACCTGAATCAAAGGGTCTCGCTCAGAAGAAAGAGAACCCGGCGTCCACCCCATGTCGGACGCCCACGGCGCTTCGGCAATCTAATAAAACGCACACATGAAACGACCCAATCACATGGCCTTCATTACAACACGCGCTTCAATGAAATATGGCCTGGAGTTTCAAAAAATATTTTTTTATAGAAAAACATCCAAAAGGGGCAGACAGCCATATTTATGCCATCTGATATGTTAAATAAAACACTAAAGGGAATGGCATTGGTAAGAAATCTGTTAAGTGTCATTTAAATATACCTCAGAGACTAGCAAATCATCAGGCTGTCACAAGACGGACATAGTGGAGTAGCCTATTACGAGGTAGGCCAACAACTTTCTTTGAGTTTTGAGCACTTTTTCAATAGATGACTGAGAGAAAAAAGTCAAGTTCTACTCCAAAACGCTATATAACTATTAAAAAAAATATATACTTACATAGAAGTTCATCATTCAGTATCATGAAAATACAGAGGATCAACGTTTTGTGGAGGATTTGAGGTACTTGCCTCCCTTTAAGAAGTACCGTGTTTTAATTGCGTTTAATTGTGTGCTATAAATTGTTTCTAAGCCTAGGTGTCACTTTTCCCAGATGTCATTTTATAACAAAACTCTAGTTAATCTTGGCCACGTGTGTACTGAATTATATATTTCACTGATATATGGAGTTTGGCCTGCTCGCTCTTTTTATCAGCATTTCACGCGCACGAGCATACGCACACACACACACACACACACACACACGCACACGCACACAGCCCACAGCCTCTCTGCAGAGGCCCTCTGCAAAATTAATAACATGAGTCCCTGGTCTAGACAGTGTAGATAGTGTGTTCTCCTCTCTCGGTGTGTTTTGGTGCTGTGAGGGAAGAGGGCTTGATTTATCAACAGCTAGGCCACGAGTCTACAGAGAGCAAGCTGACTGATCGAGCTCTTTCAATCTGACGAGGGTCTCAAAGACGAGAGACAGAGAGAGACAGAGAGAGAGAGAGAGAGAGAGACAGAGAGACAGAGAGACAGGGCAAGGCAAGAAGGATTGGGGAGCTATAAGGTTTGAGAGCCGTATGATTTAGAGGTCTAATATCAGCCGTTATTGCTACTCCTATTCTTGAGTTTCCTAATTTCCCCCTAATGGAATCCTCACCCATCACTGAGCATACTGATCGCCTGTTAAACACAGCCTCTCTCGACCAATCATTACGAGGCTCACAGCTGTCAACCACCTATCAGATTTGAGGGAAATGGGGATTTCTGAGCATGACGAATCAGACAGCGGTGTTTGTGAGATGTTCTCAAGTTGAAAAATGTCCCCTGACGCAATATAGATTATGAATTGGAGGGAGAACTAAGAAGATCACTTGGTCAAAACTGTTTCCAAGCTCTCATCTGGAATCAGGCAAACCTTGGATTGCCGTAAGCAATTTTCCTCAGACACTAAAAAGAATTAGAACAACTTTATTTGCCTCTAAAAATGCTGAGTCTACTATTCATAGATAGATAGATAGATAGATAGATAGATAGATAGATAGATAGATAGATAGATAGATAGATAGATAGGGAATAATTGGTGGGGGTTTCAACTAAAATGAGATTTTGATAATCATTATTCTTGTCCAGAACATGGCAGTGTATTACACTCATTTTGTTAAAAGAATATATCTAACGTTATATCAAAGTACCATATCCTAAGTTCATTTTGCATTTTATTGCCTCTGATGCGTTTAGTTTGTCAGGGAGCGTTCACTTCAGAGATGAATATTTATGTCAAGTAGTCGTTCCAGTTGGTTGTTATGCAGGGCACATAACAGACACTCCACACCGGTGCCAAAATGAAATGCAATGACAGACTTTTTCAAATAAAACATCTCATAGGTGACCAGTATTGATCTTACTGAGCATTCGTTGTAATAAAATAGTTGACTGCCTTCCCAATAAAAACATATTTTCCAGTTCTTATTTCTGTTCAGCTTTAAAGGGGGGTATTCCTACAGCTTTGTATCATTACCTTGAGTTTATGAAACATACATGTGAAGCTTTTTCAAGTGAAAATAATATGTAAATATTCTCCCACCTGAAGAGCTACAGGCCGTTTTGGGGGCGTTTCTAGCAGCCAGAAAGAGCCACTTGTCTGATTGGCTGGCTGTACTAGAGGCTCCACCCCCTCCCCCTGCCCCAAATGTAACAACGGACCATGTTCTGATTGGCCCGTTTTTTCTAAATACAACAAATAAGTATCATTTTTACTTTTCTACTGTGTTATCCATTTCCAAAGATAGGGGGTTATCTTTGGAAACGGATAATCTAATGTTTTTCAAAGCATTTTTATCATATACCAAAAACTCCACACAATACTCATCACCTATCACTACAAGGTATTGTTGTGTATTTGTGATGCCTGACATGCGATATAGAACAACAGCGTCTTCATTATTCATTCATTAAACCAGAGTTTATTTGTTTAATCAGCTCCCAGGACGAGGCCGTGCAGTAAAAGATGAGGTAACTCAAGGTGCTTGTTTACACAAAGGCTCCGCCTCCTTCCTCGTTGTGTCGGATCACGCCGCCAAGCGCTTAACGCGATTATGAACCCATACTTAATGAGCACATAAAACATGGCAGGGATTATCAACGTGTAACTGGGGCTCCCATTGTTGGCTGCCGAGGAACACAGAGGCACTTGTTTCTCGGTGGGTTGAGTGTTTTGGGCAGTGGCCACGTCGCTCTCTGTCGTTTTTCCTTTCCCCCCTCGGCTTAGAGGCAGCAAGCCAGGGCTCCCGTGGTATAATGTAATGTTAAATGAATCTGCCTTGCTGTAAACCTGTTATGAAGTTTTAAAAGGCCCATACGGGACCGGTGGAGTGAGAGAGAGAGAGAGAGAGAGAGAGAGGCGAGGCATTGAAGGAGAAGGAGCTGCCAATGATAGAGAAAGAGACTCTTTCTCTTTTCCTCCTTGCTGATTCCAAATCCATACCGTCCAGCTGAGGTTTCGAGGAGATTGTGGCTGTGAGGTTCACTGCTGTCAACTTCACCTGGCAAGGGTCAGTGGCATTTGCCATGTTTTTGGAATAGGGAGGAAGCACACTGGAGGAGAGGGAGAGGGTGGAGAGGTGGAATGTGGGGAACAGAAGGGGAACAGAAGGGGGAAACATAGCCGGCCGTTGTTTCAAGGCAGAAGAGGACCCTCAGGCGTTGTGCTAGTCCACCTTGACCAAATGGCCTCTTTGAGGCCTGGTCACGGTCGTCTTTCACAGGCTTTGTTCAGGTGTTCAGTTTCAGGTGAGCATGAAGAGAAAGCCTGGTAGTCATAGTTACTAAGTACAGAGGTTTTCAGGAAAGGGTCGGTTTCACTTAAAAACCCACAGCATCTGTTATAGCTCAAAACTATGGTTAAAGCCCAAGTGCAGTGGATGGGTGGCAATAAACCAACAAGAGAAAGCAGTGAGCGAAGGCCTTTAATTACCCTTTTACAAATGGACTGTAATTGTGGCAACCTGTCCTGTTTACATTGTTTGTATTTCCCCCCCACTGCCACTTTATCTTCACCTCTTAATTGTGCAGTTGTTTGCCTGGGACTAATCTCCGAGGCACAGTCCTGAAAGATGCAGCAAATTAAAGACTTAATCCTCCCCTTCCCAAAACATTAGCCTTTGAGATCAGGACAATTTGAGCAGAATGTTTTTGTGTCTGGGTAGAGGAAGACTAAAAAGTACTTTGGATCAAACTTGAATTAGCTGGCTTTAAAAATGCATGTAAGACAACACCATTCGACTTGATTAGAAGTGAATACGGGTTGATACATGTGTCAAGATGTTTAAGCCATGTAAGACAAACCAAGATTGCCCCTGCAAAGTGCATCCGTTGACACTTTATACAGAGAAACACAATAGCGCTCCTAATGTAGCAATTTTATGCTACGCTGAAACGCCCGTCAATACCTGTGTCTCAGGTGTAACTCAGTCCCCGGACAAGCCATGAACACCTGTCTCTCTAATCCTACCAATTAACCTGGAGACTGGCTACCAGCTTGGGTTACAGCCAACATGGCTATAGCCCGGCCTTTATCCCGGCGCGTCAGCCTGCGCAATCTCCTAATCAGAGTAACCCAATCCACCACTTCTATCCCCTGCCTGAGCCCAAACAGGGACAGGCGCGACTGGGAACGAGACAGATCCTGCCTTTCTGTCTGCCCGCACTAGCGTTTGGCCTCTCATCCACGGCTGCTGCCTCGCCGCCCCCCCCCCCTTTCTTGAGCTGCAGTGCACATGATCCCTGGTCCAATCCTGTATTCCAGTCACAGATGTAGTGGAGGAGTTATATGGGACAGGTATTAAAGTGTGATTTATTTATCTGAGATTGAGAGCGGACTGCGTCACGTGATTTCACCGCCCGCGGCTCACCCCATACTCTTACACTGCAAGGCACAGGGCCAGGTCCCCAGTGAGCACACTCGTCCATATCGATCTCTGGAATATCATCTCTAAAAGATCCCCTGAGGTTCATATTGAGCGTGGAGCCGCTCCCCGGAGACAGGAGCGGGATGATACGAGAACAATATAAGTATGTACAGGGCCAGTGTCCACATGCCAGATAAAGCGTCGACCTATTCCTAACAAAACCATTAGAATAGAATTTGTTTTTAAACTTTTTTCTTTCCATAGATGCCATAGCAACAGCAATGAAATATGCTGAAGGACAATGGAGAACGGATTCAGAAGGGAGCAGGTGAACAGGGGCCCCTACTGGTCAGGATTTATTGATCCGCCTTTCCATTCCCTTATTTCCTTCAATTTAGAAAGTGGATTGTGAGGGAAAGCACTAGACTAGAGGGAGCGATACTCTCTATATTGTCTTGGCTTTGTTTCTCAATGCATTATCCAAATTCATAGGTTGAAGTGGAGGGGGTGGAAATATGGCAAGGAACAGGTTCACCCCGTGGCAAAATGGTAACCCCACACCCTTTTCCGGTGGTCGGCTCCTGCTTATAAAACCACCGTCTCTGGGAGGAGTTTCCGGGGCCGTGACGATATGGTCAATCATTTTAAAAGCTTATAAAAGCCTCTCTGGATTAGGCTTTTCAACATCTCAGGATGCCGGTGAAAAAGGGTTTCAGCTCATAACAATTAAATCATTCAAGGTTTTCAACATGCGCGTAATAGCCAATGCAGCTTCTCTCCGGTCACAGCAGCTAAAGCAGTTGTCCTCTGCTGAAATGAGTCCGCTCATAAATGCTCAGAACCCGGGAGGGGAAATTCCCAATTTTATGTGTGCAATATGCCATGTTTAAAGCGCTGTAGCAGCCCCAGCCCCTACTGGTTGAAAATGCATGCATACTACGTCATTCCAAGAACAAGATGAAAAAATATGAGCGCCGTCCAGAGGGTTACAGGTCCCCCGTGTACCGTGAAGGTCTAGAGACAGAGGAGGCTGATGAGGGGTGCAGGATTTGGGAAGAGGCGTAAGATGAGCTGGACAGTCGGGGGCCCGTGTTGGGCTGCTGAGATCATTTGATATATCAGGGGTTAGGTGTCCCGTATAAATGTTTAATCGCCGTCTGGGCTCCTGGTCGTTAACCCCCTTGACAGTGGACTAAAGAGTGGCCCTCCGATGCAGGACCAATGAAACCCCTGTCAAAACATTATGCAATTACCTTATCACATCTTAAACCCTCAGCCCAGAGGCCAACCTCCCCTGGAGGAGGTTTCACGGGCGCTGGCTGCACACAGCCCTCCTCTGACAAATAGGGCAGCTGCCAGGGTCAATGACACACTTCAGTTGCCGTCGCTTATCAGTAAACATAGATGGATTTCCTTGGCTTGACATGGTGTATGTGTGCAGCTTGTGCGTTACTACTTCAGTCAACTTAAGAGCTCACAGGAAACGAAACCCCTGTAAAAAGATATCATCAAGTTTGCAGAACTTTCCCCTTTTGTTTACATAAAAAACACTGACCGCTGACTGTTTAACTCCACCGGCCGAGCACACAGCGGTGCAACAGTGCCCGTTCTGTGTCTGCTTGATGACACAGATAATGTTGGACGCCAGGGGCTTTAAAAGACGTCTGATAGGCAGGGATCAGGTTTAATCAAATCAAGGCCACTGCGCCCTTGGGAAGAAATCGTTTTTGAATAGAGTCCTCAGCAGACTGGCTGACTGTCTACTTTGGGGCTAATATTAAGTGCATGAGTACAGCATCTAGTTACAGGGATATCTTGAGTTCGTCTATTAATCTATGAATTTTACTATAACCAAATAAAATCCGTCCAATTAGATAAACATGATCAGAAGTTGGGCAGTATACTCCAGTGCTGTGATATTCTGCAAATTTCAGCCTTTAACATCTCAAGCTTGTGTTTATTATGCCATGACTCTCTGCAGACCCATCCATGTGTATTTATGATTCAAGCTCCCCAATGCAGAGTAAATGGTGCTTTTAATTGGATAGAAAATTACTTTCAAAGAGTCACTTACATCTCACTCTCTAAAGCCATCATGTCCTCTGCTTCTGTTAGTAACTTTTCACCGTTCACACAGGTCTGAATTATATATATATATATTATAACTGTGAAGAGTGGAGTGGTGTAATTATAAAAACAATGTTTTTCTACATGAAATACGCACACATCTGGATACTTGATTTATGTCCATATCCATTATAAACAACACACATGCACACCCAAACACCCCCCCACCACACACACACACACACACACACACACACACACACTAGGGGCCTGACTCACCCCCTTCTCCACCATCGAGCTTTTCCATCACCGCAATCTGATCCTCAAGCCACAAACAGGTCCCAACGCTCTGATAGAAAACATTGCAACATTGCAGACAACGCCCATCCACCCACCAACAGGGGCACTAGAAACACAAGGCCGTAACTCTCTCCAACGACGCGGCAGCAGGGGCGTGAATCTTCTCGCCAAGGCGATGGGGTGGGGTGGGGGGTAGGGATTGTGAAGGCCTGTGGGACATGATGGGATATGGTGGGGCAGTTAGAGGGGTGGCGGATGGAGAAG
>OMLI01088278.1:0-11583 GCA_900302605.1 Rondeletia loricata | reverse complement strand
CCCACCCCTCTCTCTTCCTTCCCTCCTCCCTTCGTCCCTTCAGTTGAGCAGTTGCATCTCTTTCCAAGGAGCTGATATGCAAGGCTGCTTATTACGAGAGCGGTGTCAGATTTAGAGAGAAAAAGCCAGGGAGTGGGAGAAATAGTCGCTCCTTTGATGGGATGGCCTGTGAGACGGCCTGTGGATGACATCCAGTGTGTGTGTGTGTGTGTGTGTGTGTATGTGTGTGTCTCTGAGTGCTTGTGTGTGTGTGCGTACGTGGGCATCAGTGTGCGTGGATGCGTTTAAAGTTCAGTAGTTTCAAGCAATATCACAGCTTTAAGAATATCGGGAAATGTGTTATCACATGTGCACATGCATGAATTCATAAGTTCACACAAAGCTGGTAAACATGTTTTTTATACGCACGTACCGACACCAGTGTTGATGCACACATAAGAAGCTCTTCCTCACAGCGAGGCTTGGCTGAAGGGAGAGCAGTTTACAGTACAGAGCAGGAAACACTATATCCTTTCCATATTGACAACATGTGATATTCCCCTTGAACACGTCTCCCCCTCAGCCACGACACAGTGTCTTGCTCGCATTGTGGGAGGCTTGCTTTCACTTTCCCTCTCCATTTAAACCACACGGGCGGGTGTATACGTCTGCAGCCATGAGAGGGCATTGCAGTCCCAGATGTGTGAAGAAAGAGTGAATAAACTTGGATTTGAACTGTCAAAGTTCAACTGTTCTACACATTGTCTTTGACAAATGGGCGTGTGACTCTGATTTGAATTTCAATCCTGGACCACCAACGAGTTTCACAGGCCTCCCCCCCTAAGTGGCAGACAGCATGGAAAAAAGATCAGTGAGGATATCTGACAATGAAATAGAGACAAAAACCTTTGTATTGAGCAGTGACATCGCAAACCGCAGACGTGCCTCACTGAGGGGAGTTGAAAGCTGTTGAATACAGTGAGATCATGACATCTGTAGACCGCCGTCATAACGGCAGGCCGCCTCACCCTCTCTGACCTTGTTTGCTCAGAGGCTTATCAAAACGACCATGAGACCAGAAGGCGACAGAGTTTCTCAGGTCTCTTTCGTCGCCCCACACTCGCACACACACCTGCGCTTGGCGACCGCAGGCTCTGTCCCCGTTGGCGTGGAGACGGGAAGGAGCTGCGGTCACACACACACACACACACACACACACGCACACAGACACACACACTGCAGCGGAGTGCTGGTGGGGCCCTAACCTCATACAGGATGTGCGCTTGTCTCCGTACAGCCCTTATCTTGCCATGCTGCACTGCTACTGCAGCCCAGAGGCCACAGTGTGGGTGTGACACCTGCCAGGGAGAGAGATGGAGGGAGAGAGAGAGAGAGAGAGAGAGAGAGAGAGAGAGAGAGAGAGAGAGAGCAGAAGGGTTGTCTGAAGGAGTACAGAACAAACAGACTGAGATGAAGAGATTGAGATGAATCTTCACCTTTCACTTTTTAGAAGATGCACTCTCCATGTCTTGGTGTTTCTCATACTTTGACTCGATGTAAATGAAATGAAATGAAATTTGTTTTGGGAATGCCCTGATTCCAAAACCATTGCAGGGATACTGGTTGCCTCACACCCATATTGTCCTGACCCTGACTCTATCCCAGCTTACACAAAAAGTGATTTTCGCTCACCATGTTCCATACATGCTTTACTGGAAAACCGCATGCGATCTATTCAGTTTCCAGACAAATAATCAGCGTTCAGTATTGGCTGACAAATTAATTCCAATAATATTCAAATACAGCAGCATCAGCAGGTCATCTTTATTCAGCATTATGCTTTCTGCACAGAACATTGTTTATTCAATCTGCACCCATGCCGGCTGCCGTCTGCTCTGGAGTGTTCTGTTTTTCACGCAATCTATTTTTGATATTGCTCTATTTCCCTGAGACAGAGTGATATTTTCACACTAATATTACACCACCCTTAATGGAATCACGGTGCTGCCACCCCACCCCCCACAATTTGAATAAACGCATTCAATTAAATCAAACTTGGAATACTGTAGCATTTAATTGAAAGGGAATTATACTCTATATGATTTCAGAAATGATCTCTGGGGAGGTAGCGGTGCTTTTCAACAACTCACCAATTAGACACTTGTCTCTTAAATGGAAACTACCTCCAAAGGAAATGCCCTGCATTAGGGCTTAATGATTTGGGCACTTACCAATTACGGTGGCAATGAATTCCTTTTCTCGTTAAAACAAGATATCACTTTATGGTTCATAAAAGCTGCAGTTCTGTATACTGTACAAGCAATGCAACGAACACAGAAATGAGAAAAGGCAATGCAGTTTTACTGGTACAGCTTATCCTGTCACATGTTATTTATTGAATATTATATTATTATTCTGGTAAGGAGAAGTGAGAAAAAGGAGCTAAACTTTGAGTTATTTATTATGCATCTCCAAAATCACATTTTACCAACCCAAATGATCGTTTTCATTTGCTTCATTTATGTAACCCATAGATTAGAATGGATAAAAATTGGATGGGCATTCCTGCTCAAATCAACATTTGGATGAACAATTTCTATCTATTGTAATTCTATGATTTCATTATTTCCCTGGAGAGTACAAAGATGTATGATTTTTTTAAGAGCAGGCCTTATATTGCTGTAATCAAAATGACAGCCGTTTAGTACAGCTATTATATTAACAAAAGAGGGCAGCAAGCTGCTATTGATTGACCAGCCAGGCTTTTACTGTTTGAGAAAAGAGGAGAGTTGGCCGGAGAGACATAAAGGGGGAATCTGGGCCTGGGTTTACTCACAGAAGAGGGCCTGTGTTCTCGCTCGCCTCCTTGGCTGCCTGTCTGTGTGAGTGACTGGGAGATTGGTTTATTTTAGTTCATCATCTCCCTCATCAATCTTTTACATGGGACTGGGTCAGCAAAGATGACAAAAGTGAATCGCTTATGTGGTCTAAAGTTTCTGGCAGCGACTCGGTGTGAGTAAACACAAAAGACTTGCTCTTCCCTTTCTTCTTTCCCCTCCCCTGTCACCCGCTCCCTCTCTCCCTCTTTCTTTCTCTCCCCTTCTCCCCTTCGTTCTCCATCACACCCACCCCAGCCCCCATCCCTCCCTTTCCAGAGATATATGAATGCAATGTGTGGATCTGGTTGGCTTTGTGAACTAGGTGCCAGACCACATCTTAGAAGCTGTGCTGAGGGAGCAGATTGCGTGATGACGTCTTTCTCTCCTCTCTCCTTTCTTTCTTTCTTTCTTTCTTTCTTTCTTTCTTTCTTACTCTCTCTCTCTCTCTCCTCCTTCTCCCTCTCCCTGAGGCCTGAGAAGTGACCATTGATGGACATATTTCTCCCTTCTGCCATTGTCTACCTCACACCAATCTAACTCTTTCTCTATAAGCACCCACTATGGACTTCATGTTTACTGCCCTGCTGCCACACATCCACTTTACTACAGATTAATTCCCATTCATGTATTCCACTAACCGGCTACTGTACTGTAGTGTGTGTGTGTGTGGGTGGGGCAGACTAGGGCTGCAGAGTGACAATGGCCAAACGACAGTGCTAATCAGGAATGAGATGCATAAAGAATGGAAAAAAACCCGAATGGATAGATGAGCATGGAAAAAGAAGAGTCTCTTCTTGGCCTTTTGAATTCAAACACATGTCAGATGTTGTAAAGACTTGTCACAGTGGAAAGAAACAAACAGATGGAGTGAAAGGCTGGGACAGACTGGTTAGTGAGTGTTATTAGTGAGGTCTGAGCCTGAGATATCTCACTGGCCCATATGAAATGACTGACAATGGAAACCACATTGAGAACCTCTCAAAGTATAATATCTATTTGATTATATCTAGCATAATACCTCATATGAATTAATATATTTGATTGCTTCCATAAGAAAATTGTATTTTTATATCAAAATCTCGTTACATTTACTTCCTGAAAAACTGAAAATCTTTAGTGGTTACTCCATTGTTTATCAGGAGGTGTAGATACAAATTCCAACCAATAAAACCATCACAGCTTTTTGAACAGTCCCGCCCCTCCGCCCCCCCATCAAATAAAACGGTGTTTCTCTCCCTAACTGATATCCCATTGGTTTACACTTTTGAATGATCCCTCCCTGTTATGTCCCGCCCCAGTATCCTGTTTCAACAGGAAATACATCACATTAAGGAAGACGCTCTCAAATTGCTGTTTCATTGTGACTTCAAAAGTATGAGCTATAGGCAAGATTAACTTTCTTGACCTCAGAATGGTTTACTGTTTTAAAGTCACAATGAAATGAAAAAATACTTTTTTTTTTGCCTTGTTAGGTAATTCTCCATAACATAACATCTATTTAACAATAAATGCCCAAAAATATAATTAAAATTACGAATGTTTAATGATTTTCCCATTACTTTTACTTCCTGGAAAACTGTGTATTTTTTGTGATTACTTCACCAGTAAGTGTACATAAAAATTCCAATCAATAATACATCACAGATTTTTTCCATCATATAAAACCTCAACTGCACAACTTTCAAAGTGACACAAGTGGCAGCATGGTACGGCCGTGCCTTTTGGGGTGTTCACACCATGGTTGCGTCTCGGTGGCTAGAATTTATTCATTTTGAAGAATCCAGAATTTGTGACAGCTCAACATTATATGTAAAGCATTTTTGATATTTTTGGACACTTTTGAACAGTCCCTCCCCCCCGTGTTATGTCCCATCCTGTTTCAACCGGAAATATGTTGGATCACAGAAGCAAGACACCATCGAAATGACGTTTCCTTGTGACTTTAAAGGAATAGTTCACTCAAAAATGAACATTTGGTCATTATCTACTCACCCTCATGTCAGTCGAAACACTGGTGAAGTTTGCTAGTGCTGCTCCGTATCAACCTTCTCCAATGAGGTAAATTGTGGACTTTTGGACCCACAGTGCAATCGTTTGGCTGCAGAACACTTGAATTATGCTGTTTGGAGTAATTTTGTTTAGTATTTTTTTGCACAATTTGGAACTCTAAAGAACCAGGACCGGGCCACTTTAGTTCTTTTGGAGAAGGCTGATACGGAGCAGCGCTAGCAAACTCGCTTTGTGTTATGTGGAAATGCAAACTTTCAAACTCAGTTTCGACTGACATGAGGGTGAGTAGATAATGACCAAACTTTCATTTTTGGGTGAACTATTCCTTTAAGGTTAAGGAAACAAAAGTAGGGGGAAACAACTGGAAAGAACAACTGTGACTTATCCAAACTGTGAAAACACAACTTCCCAGGAACGTGTGACTCACCAAACAAACTGTTTAGCCATGGACGTGATCTGCTCCTTTCCAATATGGCCTCCGCCGCCCTTTCCTTCACTCGCTAACTCACACAGACACACACACATACAGTACACACAGAGCACGGGTGCAGGGTCGGCCGGCGCACATGAGAGAGACGCTTTGAAAAATAAGCCCTCATTTGGGCAGAGTGGATTCAGATGGCTTGGCTACAGCTCAAAGGCGAGCAGCTCTCTGGGTCAGCTTATTATTTCAATGGATGCAAGGCGCTGATGTTCTCAAGTGTGGTGCACTTCAATCAACCGACCATGCAGCTCAGCACTCAGGTCAAGGCTAGAGTCTCATCTAGCGGGTCTGAAGACGACCGAGGCCCGTCCTAGTGGTTTGGACTGGGCCCTTAGTCCCTGCGCTCCTATCCCCAAGTCTCCTCTGTGAGACGGCGGCTTGTGGCAGCGAACTGGGCGCCCACTAAAAAAACTGCTGTAAATTGGATTCGTCTGTGGCAAGGGAATCCCAGGCCCGACCCAAAAAAAAGAGAAAAAAAGAACGAAAAATTACTCAAAGATGCCGAGTTTTGCAGGAGTGAGGGAGAGAAGAGACAGATGTTTAATTTCCTTCAGTGTGAGCGCGACGGGCGGAGAGGTGTGGATTTGTGGAGGGGAAACTCCTCGTGTTTGCATTCTGTCAAAGTGTTTGTGTTTGTGATGGAAAATATTTTTAGACTTATTTTTTTCTCTAACAGAGGACAGCATAATTAACATGAGCAGACTCTCCAAACAAAAACAAACAATTAAACTCATGAGTCACACACAAATATGGAAGTAATCTTTGCTGTTTTGTCTGTATCTTAGTTTTTGGCCAGTCTCAAGTGATTCCTTGTTCATGCGTTTACTTCCATAAACATATATTTGTTTGTTCAGTTGAGAACCGATTATTACCACAAAGGATTGCTTTTCCACTTTTAATCTCGTGGTACTGGGTTTCATAAACACTGGCCATAATTAAATTACACTACAATTGAATATACAGACAAATGGACACACACACACACAGATAAAAAAACAACAACACACAAACAACATATACAAATCCCCACAACTAAAACTAATAAACACTTAACACAACACAATCACTGTTGAATGAGAGCCATCATGTGCGCTTGACCGAGCCTGTGCCTCTCTGACTGGTCAAAGGCAGCCTAGCGAGAAGGTTAACTGGACTATATTTGTTGTTATTCCACCGTAGGCATCTGTTCCATTGCTTACATTAGCAGTTATCGACTACAACAATATTAGTCATGGCCCCGAAGTTGTGTAATTCAGACTTACCAAAGCATGCCATCCGCCACCATGGTCTGCTTCCCCCTCTAGCCAGGCCCTGATAGGGTAATGTGGGGTGTAATGACAGCCAATTAGAAGGGATCACGAAGCAGGACATGCAAACAGAACCCAACAGACCAGACCCGGTGGAGCTGCGCTGTGCTGTGGCTGCCGGCAACTTAGATATCGCTTCGTGTTTCTGCCACTGATCTGTTATCAGTATTAGTTTTCCACTCTGGAATGGGTATGGAATTCATTTGAGGTAATCTCAAACTGATCCAAGATCAGTGTCCTTGAGAAACATCACCCAACGTATAGACCCTTGGACTTACAGTACAGTGGGGTCCTTGACTAAGCTGGGCAGTGTCACATACATGGACCACCCAGTCTCAGGCTGCACTATAAGGCCATTGTGCAGCCAGGCAGGCAGCGCCCTGATTCATAACAGAACCGACGGTCTATACGTCTGACTGAGTGCAGTTGCAGTATGTGGCGAGTGGAGATAACCTCCAGCACATTGCATCAGTAATTGGCCCTGATGAATTGAACAGCTTTAGAGATTTGCTTGGTGCAAATTGAATAACGGGTGTGTTCCTGGTGTAGATGTGTATCCCCGTTAGACAATAATATTACACAATGACCAGAGCACAGACGGGTTGTGGGTGTATTTGTGTTTGTGTCTGATTGAGTGTCTGTGCGCTTGTGAGTGCATGTTCGCATGTTTGATTGTACATGCATGTGTGCATGAATGTAGTTGTGTGGCATGCTCAGTTTTGCATTGCTTATACGTCCTATCACTGAGGGCAACAGGGACGTTGCAGTGGTTCACTGAAATGTCATATCTGAGGGTATTTAAGGGGAAAATCCACCCAAAAACAGAAGTCTGATATTATTTTATCCTAATCATCTTCTGATGACACTTCAGTCTGCATGCAAACATAACCAACTCTCTCCCAAAACTATAAACCAGACATACCAGGTCTCTAATTTGTGATGTTTAAAAGAGACATTTTCTGGAGCTGCTCCAATGGCAATGATTTTGGGACTGGCAATAATGTCTCATAGATTTATTAATATTTTTTTCCCACACAAAAATAAGCTTTATTTCAGTGTAGTGTTAACAGTTCTCCACCAGAAATGCTACCCACATCACAGGAAAATCATCCTGGGAACCATCCACCCCGTGTCGACACAGCATCGACACAG
This sequence comes from Rondeletia loricata, assembly GCA_900302605.1. NCBI lineage: Eukaryota > Metazoa > Chordata > Actinopteri > Beryciformes > Rondeletiidae > Rondeletia > Rondeletia loricata. The sequence goes on along the minus strand of OMLI01088278.1, from coordinate 3,772 downwards.
AATATATAGAGCAGCTTCATAAGTGCCTCTTGACTCTCTTACTCCTAGCTCTGCGATGAACTCATTCATGTACAAAATTATAACGTGAACTATTCAATGCCAAGGAAAAACATTTTTGTTTCAGGGTGGATTGTCAGTACACAAGTCTGAATCACATTTGTTTCAACAGAGGATGGAGGAGATACAGCAATGCTTCAGATGTTTTACAGTCAGTTTTACCAGCAGTTAAACTGACTCAATCCATATACGGCAGTACCATTCAGTATCTTCTGGGTAACATGTGGGCATCTTGATACTGTATGGAAAAAATATAAAGCAAGCCCACTGACAGTGTGTGGGGTGTTACTCATTACACAAGACAACATTTTGATAACATGTGAATTCACCTCTAAATGAACGAGTCGTATCACTGGGACCGAGGAAAAGTCAGATACGTCAGAGCCAGGCGCGTGAGAGACAAACTCTAAAGCCAGCAGCACAATTTGTATTGTAGCAGATGGGAAATCCATGCTTAGTGTTTCAAATGCATTCTACCTTGTTGTTCTGGTTACATCCCAAAAACAAGTTTGAGAGTTGACACATTTATCAATCAAAATGTACTATCAAAACACCCCCGAAATTAGCTAGTAAACCAGATCAGTGCATAGCAGGTCATCGTAAACTCATCTGGGAGTCAGGGCATGTACGTGCACATACACACACACATGCATACCCACATGCAAACAAACACACATGCACACACACACACACTTGATACACATAGACACATTTTTGTCTGCGTTGTGTACGTTACATAAAGCTTTGAGATGTCTCCTTCGGGTCACAAAGCGAAACAGACGGTTGACACCCTCTGGTTTAAACTTCTGTGACCCTTCCAGCCGCTTGTGAAGGAGGCACAGAACAGCAGAGCGAGGCCCTTGGAAATATCTGCGGTCAGCTGCATGGGGAGGAGGGAGGGAAGGAAAGAAACTTGCTTTTAATAAACAAGATAATGGGTGCCATACGCCCCTTCTCACACCACCACTGCCTGCAATCTCTCTCCCTCTCTCTCTCTCTCTCTGTGTCTCTGTGTCTCTGTCTCTGCCTCACCCACTCTATCTCTCTCTTTCTCTCTATAAAAGTTGCATTCAATGTTTTAGAATGGGGTGAGAGTGAAAAACTGAATGAGGGAGAGTGTGAGAGAGAAAGAAAGGAAGATTGAGGGAGAAAAGGGGAAGGGAGGGGGGGTTGATCTTCAAACCAACCAACAATTAACTGGCGTCAGGATGTTTATAGGCAGAGTTAGTTTAAGCGAGCGGTCCTGAGTCAGTTCAGCTGCGGCCTCAAACACTCATTCCCTTTAATACTGAAATTATGGAGAGAGAAAAAAGAGCATCCATAATTCATTTTCGGCCCTCAGGGGTCTTTCAGATAGGGAGGAAAGCTGTTCCAACCTTGGCTGTGGCCATTCTCTTTTCACATCGAAATCAAAGGACATTTTTTCCTTACTAATTGAATTGTCAGAGTATTCTTTTCTTGTTGTTGCAGCATTTCTAAGCGGAAGTCATTCCTGCATTGTGACAAGTCAACGGGTCCTTGAGAGCATTGTTTCCTCAGGTGCACACGGTTATGTGTACCAGAATAGGAACAAATGCCTGACAATACCTTCCTATCTGACTCAATCTAGTTCCACGAAGTTTGACACCAGTCTGAGTGTGTTCCAAGAAACACAGAGAGGTGAGGATGGGCTAGAGGGCTGACATGTGGCACACTTTGAATACTTTTCACCATGAGATTTTAACTGAAAAAACACCAAGCCTGCTGCACCCTCACAGAATCTTCAACACACACACACACACACACACACACACACACACACACACACACACCAGCAGGGAAAGTTGGTGTATGATTCTGTGTGTGTGTGTGTGTGTGTGTGTGTGTGTGTGTGTGTGTGTGTGTGTGTGTGTGTGTGTGTGTGTGTGTGTGTGTGTGCTAACTAAGATATGCTTAAGATAATGTGGATCGAATGAGGTGCAACAAATCCTTCTCCAGCATTGCCCTGATACAAATTAGGAAAGGATTTCACAATGTTCGCAGAGACGGGCGTGGGAAACCACTGCGAGTGTCTGTTGCACAGGGCTCGTTCTTCTTTTTTACACTGTTGAGAACTGATCATTACTTTATTTCAGATATGCTCAGACCTGCACAATCTTGGTTCTAGGCTGTCGAGGTACATCTAAGGAACCCAGCAACATAAGTAAAAGGTACAAGTCTTATTACAATTATTTTTTTATTTTTGTAAATATCCAAACCCGAAACCCCAACCCATTTTCCAGGATTGGAGGTTGACCTCATGTCTCCTATCTTGGTTTATTTCTATAGCCTACCCATTTAACAAATTAAACCACAAGTTTTGGGAATACCATTTGCTAAACAAATTAGATAACGGCCTTCATGTCCACAACTCATGGGTTTAGTTGTCAAACTATTCAAATTCCTGCTTCCTGTTTGGCAAATGACCCGAAAGAGGGCTGTCCAGGACTTAACCATTACTGACAATAATATTTATGTGAAGTCTAGGTGATCAAATGAACTGTCAACTGCATTTTGTTCATGTTCAATCTGTCTCTAACCCTCACACACCCCTTACAGGTAACACAAGCCCTCATAATGCCCAGGCTTTCCTAAGTATGAGATGTCCCCTCTTACTCTCTTTTCATCATAATACAAATTTGAAGTGCTGTCTGGTGAGGACAAAAACAGGGGACCAATGTTTTGGATCCTTTTCAGTGTCAGAGCCCATGATTCTGTATGAACACATCATTTACATCCTAGGCAACAAAGTGGCTTTCACCACAGAGTCATAGCTGCAAAACCGCTGCTAACTGGCTGATGTGGATCCCAGCGTCTTGTGAAATGTAATGTCCCACAAGACCCCATCCTGGCCCTCGCCCTGCTGCGTTGGGACTCCTTTTTTATTAGCGTGTCCTTTTTTCCCTCTTTCCCCCTCTTCATTTTCATTGTCTTTCTCTCCCATTTTCGCTCTTGTCTGCTGGTGCCGTTAAGCCCTCAGAGACTGCCGCTGTGGTGTTGCGCCAAGTATTTTTGGCTCGACACTGCTTACATGCAAAATGCAAATGATGGTGAAATCCGTTGCTCCGCGATCTAATTTGCTGCTAAAACCACATTTTATAGTGATATCTTTTCTGTCACCCTCACTTGTTTCAGATAGATTTTCACTGACACATTAGTTATAGTGCTTCATATTTCTGGCAAGAGAGCGTCTGTTTTATTCAATTGTATCACACTTGACTTGAAATTGACATTTGGTAATGGATACAGTGCAGATATTAAAATGTACTCACCCTACCATATCTGCTTCGCAGCCTTTTTATGTGACTTTTTTACTCAATTACATATAATCATAGGATGAGCACATGTCTTCCCAGGTATATCGCTTTCCATTTGAACATAGATGTATTGTTTTCAGCCAGCATGGGGGCTGGGGATTCCCCCCCTATTTATGCAGTATTAGTGCAGCCCCTTGGCCAGACACTTGGCCGGCCCTCTCTCGTCTGGCACGGCGTAAAGCTGGGCTTGCCAGGACATGCTGGAGAGCCAGGCTGTAGCTGCTCTGCTCGCAGGAATGTGTCAGTCATCCTTGCCGGCCCATCGTTGCTGATAATTCAAAATGACAATATAATGAAAGCGGTAAGGTAGAGAGCAGTGTGGTACTGTGATGTGCTGCTTTCACCCACTGTGTCTATCAGCTAAGTGTAAGGGGCTTGGG
>OMLI01088277.1:0-11701 GCA_900302605.1 Rondeletia loricata | reverse complement strand
AAAAAAAAAAAAAAAAAGTTAGCAGCCTACCTATTCTACATAGCCTAACCTACCCGGCACCACCAATCTTAGACCCTCAAAGCATTGAAGGAAAAACTTCCAAGAAACCTTGTCAGGCTAAAAAAATTGAAGAAACCTTTGGGTGGGCCAAGTCAAAGAGGGATCCCCCACCGGGACGGCTGAGCATGCAATAGGTGCCGGGAATCTGAAAAGAAAGCATAGAATGTCAGCCTCCAATTATGGGTAATTTGTTTCTTGTATACCCAGAATCAAAAATAGAAAAGTAGTCCCGTGGTAATGCTTTTGCCTCTTATCCACCTTTTAGTCAGAAACATAAATTTCTTGAGCTTAAAATGTGCACACACACACATGATTTTCAACAAAAGTTGGATTTTATAATGCCTACTCCAAATCTATGTCCATCAATGTTCTTTGGATCTGATCATTTCTGTCTGAAATCAGATTCTATGTGACTGATGATTTGAGCAGACCATGTCAATCTAGCCTTGATAGCACCAACATCTAGGTCATCTGCTACCTCCTATCATAACAATTCACAGCTATCAAATACATGCATAATGCATACTGAACATATTTATTGTGAATGAACACTGCCCACCCATCAATCAAATGTGATTTACAGGTATTCACATCACTTAACAAAACATCCACGCTCTGTCAACCAAGATTATGCAAGTACATCTTTTCCCTGCTGTTTTATTGTGAGAGTTGCAGCTGTATAATCGGAGGCATGCAGTGTGATATTTCATAGGTCTCATATTCAATCTTGTTTTTCCCTGCATGACGATGTAAGCCTCGTCAGCAACACATTACAGCAAACTGTTGATGAAAATCCAGCGATCAGCTTTTGTGTGAAAAAATTTACAAATGCAGTTCAACCTGTTGATGCAAACACCATTGTTAAAGCTGCACTAGACAAAACACAAATGTCAACGAGAGGTAACTATTTGAAAAATGTGAACTTCATTACCCAGAAATCCTGTAAGGTGTTGTCAGTAAACTGCACACAGCACACTCATGTTTACCATCCTGGCTGGTCTGTGATGCTTTATACCAAACGATACCAAAGAGACGAGAGAGGAGAAAGATCTAATGTTGGTGAGTCCAGCTTTCTCTGGATGGAGCGCTGCTCACTGCTGTTTAGGAGACAGTTTGGATTTCACTCTTAAGGTTTAATTCTTCACGTCTTGTGGGTGGAGAAGTGTACATACCTGACACCAGAATTTCATTTGGACAGATAGGGCGAATCTGCGGTATTTCAATTAGGGGAGATGGGACGCTCTTCTCTTTTGTACATTTGTGATTTAGGCTGATAGGACAGGAGTATTTTTACATAAAAATGTTGCCTAGTGCAGCTTTAAAGGAAAAATCCACCCTAAAAAACTTTAAAAACAGCTAGACGATGTTTAACTGGCCAAACGTAGACAACATGACATCACATCCAGATCTTTTTTGATTGATTGATTGATTGATTGATTGATTTTATTTCATTCTGACTCGCAATACAATGATTGAATTAAGCAGAATGTACAACATTAAAAAACACAAACTATAATGTTCATAAAAACAATGTTAAAAATGCATCCTGTTGTCAATATAAGAGTCACTTCATGTTGTTGTATAGTCTGACCCCCGTGGGTATGGTGGCATTCTTCAGCCCATTTGTCCTTGCCTTGATTAAGGCGGAGGAGCCGACCAGTTCTTTCTCCCTTACTGGGTGGGAGGAGGTCATGGAGAGGATGGTCAGGCTGGTGCATGTCAGCTATCAGTCTCACAGTAGCCTGCTCTCTCTGTGTCTGTAGGTCTGGGAGTTTCAATGCGGTGTCTCTGTTTCTTGTTATTATTTTCACTGCTCTTTTCTGCACCCTGTCCATTGCCACTTGCTGCTGCTTTGTGCATCCGACCAGCAGTACACTACCATACTCCAGACATGGCCTGATCAGTGTATGGTAAATGTCGATAAGGTCGTTCTTTGCCATCACAGTTAGGAAGTGCAGATGCTTAGAGGCCTTCTTCACAGCTTCCTCAATGTGAAAGTCTCCACTGAGTTGGTTATCCAAATGAAAACCCAGGTAAAATTTCCAGCGCAGCTACAATCGAATTTGATAACAGATATTTTTTCTGCGATCGAAAACAACGGTAAGCGTCAGTCCCTCACAATCAAAGAGTAAGGGCTTCTTTCTAGAGCTGCCATTTTGCACCGATGTTCAACAATCATACAGGGAGAAATCCATCAAGAGGCAGAGATACCAATTTCTCCACTGACAGTAGCCTCAATAGACCAGAATGCAATGCAGCAACAAGACATGTTGCGTTTGGAGTAAGGGCACGACTCGCGCTTTTTCTCATCTGGAAAAAACTCACGCTATTGCTCTCTCCACCCACAACTCTTCACACCCGTTCTCTGAGGGTTGTCAAAAGTAATTCTGGGAAATGTAGGAAATCACTAACTGAAGTAGAAGTAGACGAGGCAGGTTGAGGTAAAGTGGATACAACATCAAACAAAATCACAACACTTACAACACAGAATAACTCCTGGAATGCATCGAACACCACAGATTGATGATATCTAACAGTGCCAGAGTATCTGAGGATGGATTTGTCCTTGAAGTGACGGTGAAATCAGTGTGTTAAAGTTTTGTTGCCTGTGTGTTTTAGGTGTACATCAACAGCAAGGGCCTGGTGTACTCAGTGATCCTGCTGCTGGCCTCAGTCACACTCACCGTGAGTAGACCTCCACTCTCCATATTGAATGAGCACTGCTGTACCCTCACTACAGTATATACCTGACATGACCTCCTCTCTCCCTCTCCTCTTTCCCTCCCCAGGTCCTAAGTGTCCATCTGAACCGTTGGAGGTTGGACCGCAGGCTGGGACTCTGTCTCATACTGCTGTACGCCGTCTTCCTCCTCTGCTCCATCGGCTTTGAAAGGCTGTAGAGGATGCACACGCACGCACACACTAACACACGCACACACTAACACACACACACACACACACACACGTATATACAGTATACAGAGTGATACAAATGGGCACACAGTCAAACAAATTGACGCATACACACGTATGGTCAAACACACGGACTTACTCAAGTGGTCCGATTTGTTTTCCGCATTCACTGTTGCCATTATTGATCAAGTGACAGATGAGTTTGCTTTTCATTTCAAGGTGGCTGTACGTGTATGAACCTTTGATAACCGAGTATTTTACATAGTTTTATACCGAGCACCTCTGGCCCAGATTTTGTGATCAACTGATAATGCACTATGTCCACACAACACATTTATATAGTATTGAATACTTTCCTTGTACCGCAAGGTGTTATTTTGAAACGAAGAAAATTGTGTAAGGAACCCAAAAGTGTATTACTTTACGACTGCCACAAATAACCTCAATGACCAGATGATCATAAATGTAGGTTTATTCAGCATATAGCTGCTTCTCAGTCAGTGCAGTTGTTTCATGTATAGCTTTAACGTAGACTTCTTGTGTGTCTGTCGTCATATATGATATATAGCATGGCTGATCCACACGCTCCAGATTATTGCACTAAGCCACTGTTGTCTTTGGCCTTGTAAATAAAATAGGTCCCTCTTTCCTAAAAGCCTCTTAGCACAAAGGTCATGTTTTTGTGCTGGCTCACAGTGGAACAAAGACAGCTGTATGCTAAGGGGTTTTTCTGGAAAATGTACCCTGCCCATTGAACGTCTGTGTTTGGAGAGAAATCTGAGTGTATGTTGCTGAGTGCAATAAAATACCATATTCTGTGAGATTTTTTTTTTCTACTTTTCACATTTGTGGAAGTTCAATAAAAATAAAAATTTGCACTAAACGTTTACGTGGGACTTTGTGTGCTGACTAAGACTGACAAGAAAATCATTTTAAGACAAAAAAAACCCCTTTAAAATGCATAGTATAATGATGATGATCGTCAATCAGAGACGTTTCTTTTCAATTCCTGAAGATAAGCTGCATATTTCTGAGCAAATCCACTCTACAATATTATTACTTGCGCCAGCGAGGTGCACAAGTAGGGTGTTCAGTGCCATCTGTATCTATCTATGTGGGTATGTATGTTCACACCATAACTCGAAAACAAATTACCCTATGATTGGTACATATATTCAGCCCAAGGTATCCTGAAGCTGATTAGATTTTGAGGTCAAAAGGTCATGTGATCAATAATAATTTGTTTAAAACATTTCCCTTTAAATGTGAATGCTTTTATGAATGTCAAAGAATTAATTACAGACATGTAATTCAAATACATGGACATTTTTATTTCAGTCAGGCTAAATCAGCTTCAATACCAAAGAAATGTAAAAAAAAATAGTACAACAAAGTACATCATTGACATATCAGAATAATCACCAAAGAAATTCAAACATGTCACAGTCATAACAAAATAGAAAAAGTCAATACAATACATACGATGCATTAGTAGCTGTACTTGAACTGTTTGCTATACCATATACTTTACAAAATTCTACTAGAAAAAACTCCCAATACCAATGGAATATCAAGTAATATACTGTATACAAAATGTAAAAAAAAAAAAAAATACAAACAAAAAACAGAATTGTGAAGTGTGTGCGCATTCATACAGGTGCAATTTGCATGCAAATCTGCCTCAGGGTGACAAATGATAAAAGCAGCTACAGTTGATAATCAATTCCATGTGACAGCTGAGAACAGCTGAGTAGACTAATCAGTTTGACAGCAATTGGTAAGAAGGGTTTATAAAGGATGACGTCACTGCCAAATTGTTCCTTAAAAGCTAGCACAAGACATCCTCCAGAAAAAGATGCACCATTAATGATACTAGTTTCATATATTGGACCTACAGCAGGCTAAAATAGAGTATTGGTATCAGAGAACTTCCCCAATACTAAAATATGATACCAACAGCAACATCTGACATATCAGAAATCAAAACAAAGCAACAGATTTTCTGACTTGTTCCACATAATGGGATGTTAGCTCTTTCTAATGGAGAGTAATGGGATTATAATAAAATCATTTTGGTCTTATGACTTTAAACTATTTGTCTAGATGTAGTGTTTGGTAAAAGTAATTGATCCGATGGGTACTCTCCATCAGCAGAGTTTAGTACTCAGAATCAGCGATGAAAACTTGGTTTTGGTGCATCTCTAAACAAGCAAGCCTGAAGATTACATACTTGTACTAATAGCTTAACAAGTCAAAGCCATACTCTTGTTGGCAGCAGAAATATTTGTCTCTCACTATCTGGACGTCTTGCTTCAAACCACCTGTGTAGAGGAAGAGTCCACACTACTAGCTCTTTCAAACTGTCTAGCTCTAAAATTAAGGGTCTGCTTTCCCACAAGACATCTTCAGACCACCTTTGTCCCACTGATTCAGAGTGAAACAAAGGTTGGCCTGAATGCTTCTGAGAAACTCCATGTTGAGCGGAGCGATGGGAAGAGGTCATGACGTGTGTATTTCGTGTGATGACGGACCTTGGCACTGACCAGTTCCCCACAGGGAAACCTCTTCAATAGATAAAAGCTCTAATAGATCAGACAGAAGTACACAGACAAATGCCACTAAAAAAGTCCACTAGGAATAATAATAATAATAATAATAATAATATCCCTCGACAACGGGATTCATTTTGAAAACCCATGTGTGATGCTGTTCTCCCCATCTAGGGAGCAAAAATAGATAATTTGGCAGAAAAAAAAAAAAAAACGGTCTTAACAGTCCACACTGTGTCTCTGAGTGTATAAGGGTGCAGATAAATTAGCTGTGATGCTAATCCATTTGCTCCTGGGAGCTCCCATGGAGACAGCGGTTGCTATGGTTACTGCATGCTCTGTCTATTTATCTAGGGTAACAGTATAGAGGAGTGTGTGGGTGTGTGTAAGCAAGCCTTGGGGACTTGGCTGGCAGGTTGGTAGTGATGATCAAATGAGTAACTTTGATCCCCATGTTGACTGATCTGGGGTCCGTTTTGGGAGGATCCCCTTTGATGCTGTAGATACAAACAGTGCTACTATAGCTGATCTGCGATCTGGCTCTGCCACATCCGGACAGAGCCCTGCAGCGCCGGAGTGGGAGGGGTCCCGTTGCCGAGGGGGCAGGGTTTTACCGTTGTGGACGTCACTCAGGGGTGGAGCTCTGGTTCTGCTGGTATATGGAGGCTTTATCCTTCAGCAGATCCAGGCACAGGTGGCAGCTCCAGCTCCCTGGAAGCACACACAAACACAAAGAAACAGGTTTTATTATTGTGCACAGTCTACTGTTTTTCCCACTGCGCTGTGGGCATCAAGAGGCAGACTGCAGTCAGTCAAGCGTCAGACACTCCAGTCACTCGCAAACTTCATTACGATTTACAGCAGATTTTCAGAAAATGAATTTCTACAGATCATGTCTGTTGTTTCTTGAGCAGCATGTATGTAATACAAGGATGTAAAAGTTATATTATTGTGAACATTTCACTTAAACTATATATATTCACACCTTAGCTTGGAATTTTCACATAACTCCTGCAATCCTTAGCTGCTTTCTGGTTTTTGTTTTGTTTTTTATATATACTACTTAAAAAAAAAAAAAAGGAAATATTTTTTACCAAAAGCTTGGACTTCTTGGACTTGGTCGAAATCATAACCCTGTCTGACATGGATTATGGCTGATATTTGCACTTTTACCATGTGTTTTGAGATTCTAGCTGTAGCTTACAAAACTACAACTGTGCCGTGGGACTGCAGAGCATGTAGAATTGTGCTGAGCTTTCACACTTCTGTGCTCCATTGATTAGAGAACAAGGCAACAAATCAGACCAAACCTGCTCACTAGGCGACTGGCCTGGCAGCAACATTCAACCCAGCACACAGCGATGCTATCTGGGGCATACAATTGAATGCACGTGTCACTTCAGTTTCTTAATTTCTTATTCACTCGGGAGTCTTCAGTGTCAGCTTACCCTCTGGGGGTTCAGTCATGGGGGGGCTGAGACAGTACATGTGGTAGCCTCGGTCGCAGTCATCACAGAACAGCAGCTGGTCCTATGGAAACAGCGATATGGCATGAGGTGCAGTCTAGCAATTGGACAAGCAAAGAAAATGAGACAGTACCCAACCAAAATCAGTCTACGGCTTGGATCCATAAGCTTAATTCACATTGTTAATTTGAAGGAGACTGAATGTAATTTATTCCAACAGAGGATGATTGACAAACCGTAACGGATTAGCATCCAACCCCTTGTGGATGTTGGATCCACTGGGCCACGGATGACTGGTATGTTGAACTTTTGTGTTGGCAACAGCCAGTCAATATAAGCAGAAGAAATACATTTTAGCGTTGCTTTATGACATTACTTGTAAATAATGTGCCTTTCCAAAAAAATAAGGGAACTGCTAACTATTTCTGACCACTGCCTACTATATTCATGATGAAAATCTGAATATTGGTTGATAGTGTCAATGCTAGTGATAATTACCATCATGGTTCATAATTTCAGCTTTTATTTTCCAAAATGTATGCATTTCATTTTGAGGCTGTTTTCCCACCAACTGTAACTTAGATAGTCAACTTGCTTGGAGGGGCGTAGCAGACTTTCCTACATGTTGAACATTCATATGCCGTGAGAGTGAGTGCATTCCTCTGATGCTATGGCGGCAGATTTTGTGCTGAGGATGACGGTACACAAAAACAGACAAAGCTGTCATCAAGGTATCTAGGGATGGGAGAGTTTAACCGACTAGTCGTTTAAACGCACGTGTCGTGCTAGTTGACGAGAGGATCATGGTGAAGATGAACTGGAGCTTCACAAACGAGCCCTGTCTCCCCATTAGAGGATCCACATGTGTGTTGGATGAGAGAAGCTAAGTCAGTTGACCCGGTGTTACCTGTGCTGCCTGCTATCTCAGTGCCTGCTGAGCGGAGGGTTTTCTGCTGCGGGCCTCATTGTTAAAAGGCTCCGGACCCGTCTCTCACCTGAGCATGTGGATATGCTCCGTAACAAAAATGGACCATTCAAGTGAAAGACTTTTGTGGAGGCTAAATCGATATGATTTGATCAGACGGGCCTACAATTCCCATCCCTATATTTAACCATGTACAATTCCCATCCCTATATTTAACCATGGGTAAGCATTCACAAGGGGCTGTGGGCCTATTGTTGATAGATTCCACAAGCCAAAACAACCAATATGTTTAAATGACAATGGGCGCCAGGACAAGAGACCAAATTTCTCACTTGGCTCTTGGGCTGCTGTAAAAGCGAACTGTAAATCTGTGTAACTTGCAACAGTCAACATCGCAAAAATTCTTTCAAACCAATAAGACGTCTGTGGTTTCGTCAATGTTTTAGTTACAAAGTGAAACTACAGCTCACTTAAGTCAAGTACACACTATACGACTTTGAAACTTGTCGGAGCGCTGTACTGTTTCACAATACACGACTGTCTGTCTTGTAATCGGGAACTTGAAGTCGTTGTGGTTTGCTCACTACGAGACTGATCGGCGACGGGGTCACACATTACAAGAGGAGGAGGAATCCCGGACGAGTCCGTCTGGTCTCCAAACTACGTTTAGTCAGGAAAACACACGCGAGAAGTGACACGGGATACATGCGCATTAGAGCTCTTCCTGGGGGCTTGGTTACGAGTCCCCCCCCCGGTTTCCCCTCGCCCCGTGTCTTGCGCTCTCATTGGCTGTACCTCGTCGCTGCTGTCATTGCCGGTCACAACACCTTTCACACCACATGATTTGAACTCCCTAACAGGTCCAGATATTTAACCTGCCATCTCTTGGGTGTCGGCGACGCATCGGCGCTCTCTCAGATCGCGTCTTTGAACAGTTCACACAAAGCGATTGTCACTCACGGGACGTAAACGTTGGCCCTACGCATTTGCATGTTGGGATAAATTGGGCTAAATTCCGTTTTTTTGTTTCATTCCACATTTTCTTTGGCAGTAGCGGCAAATTTTTCACCATCGTGACACCACTGCGACATTAATACGTGGAAAACACTGAGGGCTACGGGTGCAGCAAATATGGTAGAGGTGCTCACGTCATTCTCTGAGGTGCCGCAGACGTTGCAGCACTTGCACTCAATGCACTGCCAGCGGTAGGTCTTCACCGCAGCCATCATCACTGCTGTGAACTGCAGGCATGTCGGGTGGCCTGAGGGAAGGAGAGAGAACCTCAGAAAACAGGGAGAAATGCAGTCAAAAAAGACAAATAAAACATAACACTACCTGAGGGTGTTGAAACAATGAGAGATGCTGTAGTTCTGACCATCTAATTACTTGATAGAGGACTTGATTAGGCTTTCTAGCGCAATTAGCAATGGAGGGAGACATGAATGGTCCATACCCGAGCGTCCACAGTCTGAGCAGGATACCAGTTCTTCTGATTGGCCAGTCTTCTGGTTTAGGGTGGAGTCTCCCAGGCAGAAGTCACAGTAGTCGTTGGGCAGGGCCAGTCCATTGGGACCCTTCTTAGGTGCTAAGCAGGAGAAATGGTGGAAGAAACCATTCAGTGCACGCTAGAGACAGTCACTTTATCAAAACATTTAGTTATCAAGGGAGATCTGCTAAATACCACCGTCCCCTTCTAAATGAACATATCAAAATTGGAGAGTCCTTTGCTGTCTGTCAAACCGTAGTTTAATGCAGTTAAGAAATGAAAATTGCTTTGAAAGTACAGTTCTAAAAACCTCTGCAAGCCATATCAACCAAATACACTACCTTAATTCAGCTAGTCTGCTAAAACTGCATTGTGAATTACAATCAGAACTAATGAAAGGGTGTCAATTGGCAATTCCCTCTGATTCAAAGCATTTACTACCACAGTGTTGTGTGCATCAAAAAAAGAAGAAATGCGATGGATTTGTTGAAAAACATATCATGAATGATATGCTGAATGAACGCCGGGGATCCCAACTGTGCAAGCATTTCTCAGTCAGGAACATCGAGTCTCATTTCCCATTAAACTTCTCTAGGGGGATTCAAATCATTTGGAAAATTTAAAAAATGAAAAGAGAAAGAATGAGAGAGAGAGAGAGACTGCCCTTGTACAAGTGCACACACACACTAGTTTGCATGCACCCAAACCCCCCGCCCCTCTCTCTCTCTTGCCAGTAGAGTGTGACTCACTCTTCTGCTCCTCAGGCTGGCGAGGAGTGGGTGGTGCCTCGATCTCCTCTCGGTCCTCGCCCTCCTCCTCGGCCAGGTGAGAGTGTGTGTAGTGGTAGCTCAGGCCCGGACGATTCTTGTAGCGCTTCCCACAGACTGACACACACACACACGGTGATACAAAAGTGTTACAGTAATGGCGGCTACTAACTACGATTACCGTCCAAAAAGGCCCAAGGTGGAACCGGAAAACAGCGGCACTCATCGTCCCACAACCGGCTTTGTTTAAGTTTTTGTTGTTTTTTTAAAGTTACATTTTCGGCCGAAAACACCAATCACAAACTCATACCGCGGAGCTGTGCGTCTGCGCTGTGAGCTATGACCAGCAGGGAGTTACTGAACACGCATGGAGTGGTATTCAAAAAAGAAAGAAAGAAAAACATCCAGCAACTTTTCAAATTTCTATGTTGTCGGACTTCAGTTCCAGATGGGGTCTTTCAGGTCAAAGCATGCATGGCGGCAGGTTTCTCTTTCACGGGCGCACAATCTTGCACTTTCACGTAAAGACATTTTTTTAATGTATTTTTTTTACACAACCGCCTGTCTTTCTGACATGCACAACACGCACACCAGCAGACGTTAGCTAGGGAAGACTCTACTCACTGTCACAGGCGTAAGGTTTGTCCCTCTCCTCTAGCGCTGCAGCGGCGGCCTCCGTTTTCTTCTTGCCATTCCTCTCACTGCGACCCTGGGGAACCCATGGAGAACCAGTGAGGGTTGAAATGGATAACGCTACTGCAACAACACTACACAGTTTACATGGGCATCTGCAGTGATTCCCCTCCATTCATTAACCACCAGTGAGTGGACTCCAAAGATGGAAAAATTGCTCCCACTGCTAGAAAAAGGTAAAAACAAGTGTATTGCTCACCGAAATGAAACTACAGGGGCAATTCCAGTCCAATTATTCCAAACAATACAAGTAACCATGAGCCTTTCCTAAACCACGTGCTGAAACTGACCGTAGCAATAGGTCTGGAAGCAACCCTGGTTCAAGCACTGAAATTAAAAAATTTTCCTATACCGTAGGGCTGGGTGGTATTGACGGTATGAATGGCATACCATTGTAAATTAGGGGTGGGACAAAAAATCGATACAGCGATATATTGTCGTACTTCCTCTTGCGACACGTTATCGATACACTGGCGCCAAGTATCGATATTTTATTACATAGACTATGTACTACTACACAGCAGACATCATCATCTGTAACACTGTTGATACTGTGTTTTAAAATTTTAATCTTGGTTTCACACACTGGCAGATACTAGAGCCTTTGACTAATATAGATGGAATTGTCATTAGTTTAAGTTTGTACACTTAGTCGCTGATCTGCTTCGATTACATTCGTTAAGCTACTTCAAGTAACCAGTAAGAGTTCCGGTTAAAGCGCCGTCAAAATAAAAGCCCGGAAATGTAAATAACATAAGGTTTTTTTTGCCTTCAAAATAAAAGCTCGAAAGTTTCAAAGTGTAGAAATTACTCTATATTCAAATTTTTTATGCTTAAGCACT
>OMLI01088269.1:0-14279 GCA_900302605.1 Rondeletia loricata | reverse complement strand
CAAAATGAGAAAGTGGTCCGGTCTCTCTACCGCTCTCGACTCGCTCCAGTTGCTGCAGCTCATATTACAAACTAAGTCAGGGCTGTTTCCTGCTACGTCACCGCTGTCAGCGTCGTACTGAAAGAGACAGACGCCTATCAGCAGATGAAACAGTGATTCGCATAATAAAAAAGTATAGATTTTTTCAAAATGCTGGTATAGTACCTTTTTCAGAACTCATCATTTTTGGTCATTCGGGGGTCTTTCGGGAGACAAGGCAATGTTAGGGGAAACACTGATGTGTTCATGCTTGGCCTTTAGGGCCTTTCTCTTTACCATGTCTCTTCTTTCCACCTTATTACTGGAATCCATCCTCTCCAGTGGTGCTTACCAGGAGTAGATTTATCCTTCACATTGTCCATTGCTGTGTGTACTCTTAAGGGCTGTAGTGGACACGTCAGAGAGCGGGGAGCTGGCCCAGTGCACTGTACTGAGTTCTTACAGAGAAACTCAAGAGTATGCCTCGCTGGGAAATGCTGAGATGCTTAACTACTCTGTCAATGTTTACGACGAGGGAAACACACTGTGCATCGTCACCAGTGGAGGTGAGGCATCCCAAAGCAAATAACAAATCTTTGTTTTTCAGCTCGTCTTACAAGCCCTTGTGTGATTCAGTCACTTAACAAGGTGTTAGGGCAGAGCTAAAAGACAGTAATATGACACTGCATAATCTGCAGATAACCACCTTGTAACCGGCAGTCTAACGGGCTTTTGTTTGTTTTTTTGAAGGGGCTCATGGGACACACGTGGCAAGTATTGCGGCAGGTTATTTCCCAGAAGAGCCGGAGCGCAATGGTGTTGCCCCTGGTGCCCAAATCCTGGCTCTGAAGATTGGAGACACCCGCCTCAGCACCATGGAAACGGGCACAGGACTTATCCGTGCGGTACGCTGCCCAAGCTCTCAATCAAATAAAGAATAGCTGTAACAGTTTGCGTCCCCTTTTTCATCTTTCTTTCCCAGTTTATTCATTTGTGTCATTGATTCTTTCTTTCTTTGTCTGTCTGTCTCTCAAAGATGATTGAAGTAATCAACTATAAGTGTGACCTGGTAAACTATAGCTATGGGGAAGCCACCCACTGGCCCAATTCGGGGTAAGTGTTGTGTTTGTGGTTGGGGGGGATTGTGTGGGTTTATTTTGTGTTGCACATCCTTACTCGTATGTCAATTTGCCCATTCTCTCCCAGGAGGATTTGCGAGGTGATCACAGAGGCTGTGCAGAAGCACAATGTAATGTTTGTGTCGAGTGCAGGGAACAACGGCCCATGCCTCTCCACAGTGGGCTGCCCTGGGGGAACCACCAGCAGTGTGATAGGTACACACACTGATAAAACACACTTGTTGATCTACACTTAGAAATATCCTATACTTTTGGGATTTGTTAGCCTCCCAGATTATAGTTAAAGCTACATTATGCCTTGAGGCAGGAAATGTATTGTTAGTCTCGCCCCCCCCTCAGTTGGTCAAGTTCAAGTCCCAATCACTCAACTTACCTTGAAACTGCATCTAGCCTGAGGCTGAGGTAACCGGCATCCGTAAAGCCTGCTCAGGTTTTGAAGAAGCAGATTGTGATCGCAGGCAACCTGCAATTTGACACGGACTGATAATGTATCATATATCCTCTATATTTATTGAAATTTGAATGTAAAAAATGCATATTGTAGCTGTAAATAATGCCAGAGGGGAATAGTATTAGTTGATAAGAAATGTACAATATTCAATCATTAATAAGTGATTTTATTTTTCCCGCTTACACTCCTATTCCTCTCTCTCCACAGGCGTGGGAGCTTATGTGACCCCAGACATGATGGTGGCTGAGTATTCCCTGAGGGAGAAGCTGCCTCCCAACCAGTACACCTGGTCGTCCAGGGGCCCCAGTACAGACGGGGCCCTGGGGGTCAGCATCAGTGCCCCTGGAGGTGCCATTGCATCTGTACCCAACTGGACCCTTCGTGGTACCCAGCTGATGAACGGCACTTCCATGTCATCCCCCAATGCCTGTGGAGGCATCGCACTAATCCTCTCAGGTGTGTGGGTTTGGGATGATATCAGGCGGGACACGTTGTGTATGTGCATGTGAGTGCAAATGCGAGGCTGTGTGTGTTACTGATACATGCATGTGATTTTGTGGGTACTTGAAGGACTGAAGCAGAGCGGGATCCGTTCCTCTGTTGCTGCGGTGAGGAGAGCGCTGGAGAATACAGCTCTGAAGGTTGATGACATTGAGGTGTTTGCACAGGGCCATGGAATTATCCAGGTAACTGGGCTATAGCTGCTACAGGAGATATTCCTTTCATTCTTGTATCCTTTTATAGTCTTGATATTTCTTCCTTTCTCTGCCTTTCTTGTCTCTTTCTATAAAACGTACCCACCGCCTTCCTTCCTTTTCTTCCTGTCAGGTGGACAGAGCATTAGACTACCTCACTCAGCATGCCTCTTTACCCACAAGCCACCTGGGCTTCTCCATAACTGTGGGAACACAGAGAGGCATCTACCTCAGGGACCCTGCCCACGTTCTAGCGCCCTCAGATCATGGAGTAGGAATCGAACCCATCTTCCCAGAGAACACAGGTACTGTACACACACAAATAACATCGACGTCATCAACAGGCCTTTTCTTTGTATTCTATAGTCCTTTCTAGCAATTGCTTTTCAGTGTGGACTAGTTTTTCATGTCTGTCTTTTTTTGACTTGTGCACTCTGCACGTCCATCACAGGAAACTCGGAGCGAATCTCCCTTCAGCTGCACTTGGCCCTCACATGCGCCACCCCCTGGGTCCAGTGCCCCTCCCACCTGGAGCTGATGAACCAATGTCGTCACGTTAATGTCCGCATCGATCCTGTGGGACTGAGAGAGGGACTGCACTATACTGAGGTAGGCAGGGGAATGAGGGTAGGAGGAGAAGAGGGAGTTCTGGTTTCTGTGTGTATTAATGTTGACTTGATCACTGTTTTTAGGTATGTGGCTATGATACTGCAGCGCCTAGTTCTGGTCCCTTATTCAGAGTCCCCATCACCGTCATTATCCCCACCAAGTAAGTACCAACATTATATTGGCAGTTGTTTTTCTGTCCATCTCAGAGTAGATTTGAGTGTGTGTGTGTGTGTCTGACAGCTCTCTCTCCCCCACGGCAGAGTGACTGAGACTCGTAATCAGGAGGTATGTTTCACAGACATCCACTTCAGACCAGGGCAGATCAGACGCCACTTCATCACTGTTCCTCAGGGAGCCTCCTGGGCAGGTCGGTGTTTCTGTGTGTGGTTGGGTGGGTGTTTCTGTGTGTGGTTGGGTGGGTGTTTTTGTGTTTGAGTGTTAGATTTAGGGCTAGGTATCCGAAAAGAGTACCTAATAGTACCATTACAATTTTTGTTTTTAATGTTGATTTATGGTATCCTAAGATATAAAATTGTTATCTAATTTGTATCTGTCTTATAGTAGTCTGGGTGTGTTTTATTGAAGAAATCAGTTGAACATGTTATGATTTTTATCTAGAAAATCAATGGCATGTAAAATCAGTATCAAAATATTTCCAGTGATGCCTAGATTGTGAAATAAGTAGAGATAGGTATGTATAATTTAAATGTGGCTTTTTAATCTTTAACTTTTCTTTCTCTCTGCTTCTCATTGTCTTCCCCTCCACTTTCCGGTCGTACTGTCCTCTTTTTTTTTGTTTTCTTCTTCACCGTCATTCATCATGTTCTCTTTGTCATTGTATTTTTCTCTCCTCCGCCCCTCCCTCTCTCCTGTAGAGATCACATTGACCTCTCATTCGGGGGATGTGTCGTCTAAGTTTGTCCTCCATGCGGTGCACCTGGTCAAGCAGAGAGCCTACAGAGCCAATGAATTTTACAAGTTCTCTTCGCTACTGGAAAGAGGCTCACTAACTGAGGCTTTCCCTGTGCTGGTATCTATTTTTATTGTATTAGTTTGTTTGAAGGAACAATCCACAGTAATGCATATTTCAGTAAATGTACCAGAGTTAGCCAGAAAGGCTAGTTTTCATCTGTAGTCCCTGGCCGAGAAGCCATTCCATATACGCATATATTGCTATATGCATACATACACAATTTCCTGACTATTTGTTATATCTTGGGACACTTAAATTGCGTACTCATTTCCATTGTAAAATGCGGTGATGATGGAATAATGTATGTGTGTGTGTTCTCTCCCCTCGCAGTCCGGTAGGGTACTAGAGCTGTGCATTGCGCGCTGGTGGGCGAGCCTTGGTGACGTCACGGTCGACTACAGCATCTCGTTCCATGGACTGACCACTTGTCCCTCTCCCCTACACATAGTAAGTAGAGTACAGACATGCACCACTAGTGAGTACAACAGTGCATTTATGCGACAAGAACACATAAGTTATCAGTCCTCTTGTTTGTTTGTAACCACAATTGTCTCTCTCTCAGCATGCCTCAGAGGGAGTGACGAGTTTTGAAGTGTCGTCGCCTCTGAGGTATGAGGACGTGTCCCCTAGTATCACCCTCAAGTCCTGGGTTCAGCCCCTCAGGTAATACAAGCATGAACACTCGCATACACAGACAATGTATTGTTCCATATCAGTGCAGCAATACTTATTGCTTACTTCCTGTTGCTGTAGGCCCTTAAGTTCTAAGATAAAAGCCTTGGGAGTGAGGGATGTTCTTCCTAATAACAGACAACTCTACGAGATCGTCCTCACCTACAGCTTTCACCAGGTATTGCCAGCACCTGTTCAGCACAATGTATAGGAAGAAAACACAGTTTCTGTGTGTGTAATCTCCTTTTTCTCTGTCCTCAGCCTAAGAGCGGAGAGGTTACCCCTAGCTGTCCCATGCTATGTGAGCTGCTATATGAGTCTGAGTTTGACAGTCAGCTCTGGATGCTATTTGATCAGAATAAGAGACAACTGGGCTCCGGGGATGCCTACCCACACCAGGTACACACTATGACTGCACCAGCCTCCCATGTTCACACCCACAACTATTACACATTGCAACTTCAGTCATTTGACGACCCTACACACAGTGTGTACATGTGTTTGAGTGTGTGTTCACCTTTCCAAATGTGTGTCTCTTCTCAGAAGTGGGAGAGAAGTGTAAGTTCTTGGTGTGCATGTCATCAACTAACACCTTCCCCCTCTCTCTGTCTCCTTCCATAGTATTCTCTGAAGCTGGAGAAGGGTGACTATACGGTGCGTCTGCAGGTGCGCCACGAGCAGTCCAGCGAACTGGAACGCCTTAAGGACCTGCCATTTGTGGTTTCCCACCGTCTGTCCACCACTCTGAGTCTAGATGTCTATGAGACACACCGTGCTGCCCTCATGGCCAAGAAGAAGGCTAACTCTGTCACCCTGTCCCCGGGGGCCACACAGCCCTTCTACATCACAGCCCTGCCAGACGACAAGTGAGTAGAGTTGGACTGCAAGATCTGGGTTCTTGTAGCCAGACTAATCCTGTCTAACACACTTTGCAAACAAAAGCCATGATTTTGCAAAGGCTGATTGATTTGGATGAGAATAAGTCAACTGGTTTTGATGGTGGTCATGATAATTCTAGGTTGGATTGTTGGTTGGTGCCTGATCATAGCCCAACAGATGCATCCAAGGGCTTACAAAAATAAAAAATTATATATATAAATTAAAACTATTTAAATTTATTGCAAGGAAATCTGCACAATCCTGTGACTGCATTGAGGAAAAACTGGCTGTGAGACAACTATTGACCCTCTCAGACTCTTGTCATCTACAATAGACATAATAAATGTGTTTTAAGCTGAGAATTGCATCCTAGACAAACAAAACACATTGGTATCATCGATCAAATATGGGGTTGCGGCAGCCTTAACACTGGAGAAGCAAGCTTGTGGTCGCCAGTTCAAATTTGTATAGTTCCAGGCCGTGAATGAGTAATGTTCTCCCCTTCCTCAATGACTGCTGTGGAGGTGCCCTTTACCAAAGGCACTTAACGCCCAGTTGCTCCAGTGTAGCTGCTCAGTGGGACTGCTGGATAAGAGCATGTGTGCTTAGCTGAAACCCCTCCCTGAATAAAAAAAAAAAACAGGTTAAAAATATATGAATGTGATCAAATTATGAGATTTCTTTAAATTAAATGATGTCTCTGTCTTTATCCTCTTTGTCTCTGTCTCTCTCTCTCGGTTTCTCCCTTTTGCAGGATCCCTAAGGGGACGAGTCCAGGGTGCTATCTTTCAGGCTCTCTCGTCGTCCCCAAGAGCGAGTATGGCAAGAAAGCAGTGAGTGGCCCCATTTGCTGTTAATCTCTATCCTCCAGAGCAGTGGACTTCAATCCTGGTCCTCGAGACCCAGAGCCCTGCTGGTTTTCATTCTAGCCATCTAATCAGGGACTGATTTACATCTGGGATGCCAGGTGAACGCAGTTAACTACCTGGTAGGATGAAAATCCAGCAGTACTCTGGGTCCCGAGGACCAGAACAGAAATTGAAGACCACTGCTCCAAAGGCTTTCACTGGTTTCCATTCTTAAAATTCGAAACGTTTTCTCCCATCGCCCTCAGACTTGAGCTCTGGTCTGTTGCATAATTTTTTTTGTTGCTTTCCATATGGGTAATGAGTGTAGTTTTCTTCTTTTTTCTCACTTGTTTGCATTTGCCGATGGCTCTACTGTCAGTCCAAAAACAGAATCTGTGGTTGATCATTCCATCAGCTCTGTCGGATCTCATCACTCTGGATCTGGATTTTGTTTATGGAATCATTAGATGATTGACTAGATCACTTTCTAACACAGTCACCTTGACATGACTCCTTGATCAGTCAATCGGTTATCTGCCTCTGGAATGTGTATTCACCACTGGTGTTCAGGCCCTACTGGTAATTGAAAACAGGGGGAAATATTTGTTGGAAATAATGAACAGAAAAAAAATCTGTCTAGATGGCGCCGCTTTAGTTTATATATGTTAAAGTATGGTCGTCAGACAGAAGTAAATCACAAGAAAGGAAATGGGTGACATCATTACTGGTAATTGGGACAACTAATATTTGTAAGTTACTATTGAGCCCACTGGGAGTTTTGTGTGCCAAACACTTAAATAGATTTAAGTGAAATGTTGCTTTAAAAGTGCTCCAAATAGACCCCTCTGAAGTCTGGAGACTCCTACTACTCCCAACACAACAGCCACTTTCCATATGTACATTACAATGGCAAAGGTTTTAATTATATTTCCATCACTTATTTTCCCTATCTTCAAGGGCTGCACATGATCCCCTTTACACCTCTGCTGTTCCATCATACCCATATCTAAATATTTTAAATTGTTTTAACTTTTATGTACGTCATGTGTACTTGGTTGAGCTTGCCTGATTCAGTGGAACCAATGTAATGGACTTCAAGTGGAAACAGTTGCTTTTCAGCACTCCAGATTGTTTTCAAGCATCCATTTATAAGTCATTCTCATTCACATTTGTTTCCACCCCTGTCAACATTGCATTGGATAATCTACAAGAACTGAAGGCCTGTATATAATTTGAGCCTCATACACATACACACGTATTGAACTGTCTCCAAGCCAAAGCTTCACTAGTCATATTTAGTTTTTGATACTGGTACATTTCCTTTGATGGGACTTCTGAGTAGAGGTGCAGTGCTTAACCCTTGTGGCAGAGCGGATGGGGGAAGAAAAAGTTGGGAAAATGTGTTAGATGTGAACACGAGACGGGAGGGGCTATTGTCAGGAGCGCATAGGGCAAATGTTAGTCATCAAGTTTGCCAGTAACAAGGATTACACCACTGTTTACCACTGATTTTTTTTTTTTTTAAGTCTGAAAGGTAGGTGGATAGATTCTGAGCTACTTGGCAGGATGAAAGATAAATGAAGAAAGAGAGAGAATCCTTTTGGTGTGTTTGTGTTGTCTCTTCCTTACTGTGTGTTATTCTGACCACCAGGGGCAGGCCTCTGCAAAACGACAAGGAAAGTTTAAAAAGGTACTGGATGAGCTAGAATCACTGTTCAACACAGAGCAGCTAATGCTCTCCTACCACCTGCCTTTACAAGGAAAATGGCTTACTCCTTACCTTAAGATAGGATTTGTTATATCTGCATTACTAATGTCAAAGCATGTCTCTGTGAATAGCTGTATTGGAATAAAGAGCAAATATTAAAAGAGGATTGTTTAGCACATATGCAACAGTCTAGTCAGGCTAATTAATTGATCTCAGTAGACGTTTATTTTGAGGAATGTTGTGTTTTCTGGTGGTCAGTAAAATGGCACAACTGTAATTTATCTAATTGGTCACAGCAATTAATTAAAGAGTGTTTCTTTCAATTTACATAACTGGTAGGATGCCATTCAGTTGGTATAGGTAGACAAAGCTTAAAGGAGGGTTATGTTAAGTCTTCTACCTACATGCCTACTGGAGCACTATTCTTAACTGATCTAAAGGGAGATAACCAAAAGGACCATGGTGTTGTGGGACATACTCACATTGACATGGCATTGGTAGAAAGGGTGAGAACTGGGATGCTGATTCAGAGTAGTTAAAAGAAGGTCATGGATGGTGTTGGATTTATTCATTGTATTTATTTTTGACTGAACAATTTTCTGTGTGTTCATACAGGACATTGTGCCAGTCGTCTACCACTTAATTCCTGCACCCAACAAGACAAAGAATGGAGGGAAGGAGAAGGACAAGGAAGCAGAGAAAGAGAAAGATGTGAAGGAGGAGTTTTCGGAGGCCCTGAGAGACTTGAAGATTCAGTGGATGACAAAGTGTGCATCGTTTGTTTTGTTCAGTGGCATGTTGTTTGTTCCTTCATCTTCAATCCTCTCTCAACCATGTGTCATCTCCTCTCTTTGTTGCTGTTCAGGTTGGACACCAGCTGTGTTTATGATGAACTGAAGGAAAACTACTCCTCTTACCTTCCGCTGCATGTGCAGAGACTGCACCAGTTGGACTCAGAAAAGGTAATAATACACACTTGCACACAATATATATATATATATATATATAATATATACAGTATATATATATTTATTTATTTTTTAAAGGAAGGTCACCTTTAGTATTGTGGAGGCACACATGTGGGAGACTTAACCACGTGTCTTATCTCTGGTCACAATTATTTCTCTTACGCTTGTCTGCTGTTTGTGTCCAGGAGCGTGTAAAACGTCTAGGAGAGGTGGTGTCAGCGGCGGACATCGTCATTTCCCACATTGACCAGACGGCCCTGGCTGTCTACCTCACCATGAAGACTGACCCTCGACCAGATGCTGCTTCAATCAAGAGGTAACTGAAGAATTATTGTAGTAGTAGCAGTAGTAATAATAATACATTTATATAGCCCCTAACTAAAAGAAGAGTGTACAAAACGCTTTATCAAAGGTCATAAAAACAATGAATAGTTACGAGGCAGGTTGAGGTACACAAAAAAGTAAATTACATCACAAAATAACTCCTGGAATGCATTGAGCATCACAGATTGATGATATTTAACAGTGTAAGTGTGTTTCCTTTAAGGTTATCAAGCGCAGAATATAACATTCAACTCAGTTTTCCAATGGATCATCTCTACAAACATTGGTCTCTCACACACTACTGAACCATAATCTATCTCAACCTCTGTGTTCCAGTGACATGGAGAAGCAGAAGTCGTCTCTGCTGGATGCTCTTTGTAGGAAGGGCTGTGCTCTGGCTGACCAGCTCCTGCTGCCCCCCGCGGCCCAGGACGGGGCCAGCCTTGTAGGCTCGGGGCCAGCGGCAGTAGAGGTGGTCGTGGATCAGGTGGTCAGCAGCTCTGACGACACCCTGGACACCGTGGCTAAAACCCTGACAGATACCTTTTGGGAGGTGCAGAAGTGGGCGGAGCTGACTGACTCTAAAGTAAGTACAATTTGTTGGGGGGGAGGTTTGTTAAATGTGTTGCTTTTCCTGAAAGCAAAATGAAGGAAAAGCCAAAGTCATTGTGGAATTGTGACTCGGCACAGATGAACTTTATCTGATTATTCAAAACCCTCCTGATGTGAATGTAGCTGCCATGTGCACACTGAGACAGTGACTTAGTGCTGTGGTAGTTTAGTAAATGTTTAGCTAAGCTGTTGGTCTGGTCTCTTCTCCCCTGTTCAGGTGTTGACGTTTTCCTACAAACACGCTCTGGTGAATAAGATGTACGGCCGAGCCTTGAAATATGCCTCGAAGATCGTAGAAGACAAGCCCAGCAAAGACAACATGAAAAACTGCATTGAGGTATAACAGCAGTGGCAGCTGATAATTTTTCTGTCTAGTCAACAGAATTGGATATTTATGTTGTGTTCACCTTCAAAGACTATATTTTAATTAAAAAATAACTAACATTAATGATTGAACAAACCTGTAATGTCAGCAGTAATCCTGATCAGCTGTGTTCAGTGGAATCACTTCCTGTTTTGTTCTGTTTCCCCCCCCCAGCTGATGCGACACCTAGGATGGACCCACTGCGCCACCTTCACTGAGAACTGGCTCCCTATCATGTACCCTGTAGACTTCACACCATTCTAGGCACGGACACAGACACCACACACATGCATGCACTAGCAGTATGGCCATACATGGTCCATACATGGTCACTCAGATTTAATGTCCCTCAGGGTCACATGGTCTATGCATCTGACCAACCAGCTGCCTCTCTTGAGAATAGACTATTGTTTTTAAGTAAGATATAGGTAATCACCAAAATGAAGGAAAAACCTGAGTGTAAAATGAGAGCCAAATATATTTAAAGGAGGTGAAGGTGCATTCCCCTGGCATGGCGCACTCAACCCCTCAGAAGGCAAGGGAAATATACAAATAGATGTAAAGTGTTTCAAAGTGATCACCTTCCTGTGGTGAAGCATTTAAAACTACAGGGGACGGGTGGGCACAGGTGGTCACTGAACAGCTTGTTGAGCATCACAACACAGTAAACCGTATGGTATGGCTGTCTCAGTTGCTCGATCTCTATCCATTTGAATGCCACAATCAGCAAAACAGCAAATGACTGAATTTCTCTTAAACTTAAATAGATTTTAGTGTCTGTAACTCTGTCACGGCACATTGAACTGCTCAATGCTTTCTTGGTGGGCTGTTTCCTTTATTTTGGTGTCATCTGCAGATTTGGAAGCTTTGACATCCACCCATACTCAGCTATCCAGACTCCATGTCTCATTCATATAAGTAACCTCATTATATCATGTATATACTGTACAAGAGCCCGTGTGGAGACTGGTTGGTGCAGCCTAAGTCTTTAAAAAAATGTGTGACCCCACCCACTCACTTAAAAAAAACAAAAAAAAACCTATGGCTGGCCATATAGCTGGTTCAGTAGGAAGACAAGGAGGATACACTGCTGTACAAAGTTTGGACACAACTTGTGAGGTCACACAATCTCCCTGTTCACCTGATAAAAAGGGAGACTTAGGTAAAACTAGAACTTCAAATCTTTTTTGTTTTAATTGGCCTGCTAATATGACATGTTTTAGAAATCAAAATGTTAATCTTTTAGGCTTAGACTCAACTAGAATTCACCGTCTCAGACAGGACAAGACAGTGTTGAGGTGCCTTTCTACCAGTACATTACCCTTTTCAGAAGGGAGGAAAAGTGGCACATGGGCTTTCTCCATAGGAAGCAGCAGAATCTGTAGCGCAGGGGTCCTCTTCATTACAATACACTCAGTCGCTCAGTCATTTCGCCCATCAGCCTCTGGTGTCAATGTGGTTTTAAAGGTCATATCAGCAGTATGATGTGTCCATTCACTGTATGCCAGGCATCGGTGACTGTTAGGAATTAGGAATGCTAAGCCACAACCATCTCTTGCTTGGCTTCCACTTGCCTAACAAGAGGTTACATTTGACCACCACTTACAGACCTCACTCTGTCTAGACAGAGGATAACGCAAGAGTTGCAGCTCTGTTCAATTGTGGGTTGCGGTAGGATGTTCAGAACAGATTTCATTGTGAAATGTTCACACAGTATTAGAGATTTCTTTGCAACATTCAGAATGTTGCAATTGTACACAGTGTCATAAAATAATGTACATACACACATAACACACAAAAATATAAAGATGCAATATAAGTATATAATACAAATATTCTCATTGATGTATTTTGCATATATGCATGTCTTCTAGGATGTAAGGGAAAACATACTTTTATTTGATTAGATTTTTAGTTCGTTTCAATTTGAAAGAGATTTTAACCTGCTACAAGATTCTGAAATACCCAATGTCATTATTTTCATGGGTGTGTGTTTGTGAATGACTTCATGTATACGTGTGAGCATATTTGTGTAAATGAATGTTTCCTCATCACTGAACTGAAAGTGTCATAAGCCAGTTAGCCATCAGCTATATATATTTGTGTGTTTGGAGGGGGGTTAAAGCATGATTTTGTTTTTGTTCATTTAAAAAAATACATTACCTGAATACTGTAAAGAACAAAGATACATGGTTGTTTTTGCAATGCCATGTATGCAAAAGGGGGGATCGTGCTATATGTACAAGTTGGCGTAATGAAGTTGAACTTACCACTGATGTTCAGGGGAGTTCTGCACATCCCCACATTTGCCCTTACTCCCTACTGCTAACAGGTTACTAGCAGAATGAAAGATACCTAAGTAAACAGGAGCTACAAACTATATTATAGTTTTATAGTTTAGATCAGTAGTTCTCAACCTTTTTGGCTTGTGACCCATTAAAACAAAGCAATGCCTACTCATGACCCCCTGTCACAGGCTGCATATGCAGAGTTCACCCAAAAAATTATTTTCCCTTTTCAGGTTGTTTAATTTGATTAATTATCAGAGGAGGCCTAGAGGCAGAAAACGATTAAGTATTTCACAAGAAAAAAGCAAAAATTAGAGAAAAATCTGAAAAACGACATGATACATTTGTATAGTACCCGACTTTTTTTCTTCTTCCTATCCCATAAATCATCTCGTGACCCCCCAAGACCACCGACCTCCATGTTGAGAACCACTGGTAGCTAGTCATTTCCAGGATGACAATACCCACATACAGAGGAAATGAGTGGTCACATATTGGTTTGATAAAAAAACATATACAGTACATATGCCATGGGTGTTTCCATTCGCTGGATCAGATCTCAACTCATGTTAACCCAGGGGTACCAACACCGTAATGAGATCCTATATGTTGGTGTTTGTTTTTAGCAGTAACTTGTATGCACTTGCTGCAGTAGAATGGCATTACCAACTAGCCACTTGGGAGCACAGGTGGAGCTGTTGCCACACTGCTTAGCTACTTCATCTCAGTACAGGCCTCCACAAGTGCACAGCAGTTTATTGGAGTTAGTTGGGTTTTATTTTTGTGAGTTTTTGCTCATAACCCTCCAAAGTTCAGAGTCTACCATTGGTTACTTACAGTAATCTACCTCTTTATCTTCTCTTTTCTCTTGCTTCTTCCTTGTTTTTCTCCTCTCCTCCCTCCTTCCCATGTTTGGGTTTTGGTTCAGACCTAAATTGCGTTCAGGGCTCAGCTGTCTACGTGTTGCCAATGACAGTCTCTCCGAAAATGGCCTTAACTTTCACCACTGGACTGTACCGTCCATTCTTGGCACCAAACAGAATTCTCATATCTCTATTTCTCTCACTCTGCTGGTGTCAGAAAGACTTCAGAAATATTTCTGGATGTTTAGTATTTATATTTAGAATCATAAAACCTAGTAAATGCCAATATTTTACAGAATGTTATGAGTTAAGGTTGTATGTTATTATTTTATAACCATTCTTCCTCGATGACATGGAAAAGACCGTAGCTACTGTCACACTATTTTGTGATCACATACATGGAATTATGTCACAAACAAGGAAAATGATGCTGAATAAAAATGATTTGGAAGAATTCAAGTGTGCTCTGGTTGTCACTTGTACTAGTGTATAGCAAGATTGAAATAATAATAATTATTAACCTTTATTTAACCAGATAAAAAGCATTGAGATACAAATCTCTTTTACAATGCTGACCTGGCCAAGAAGGCAGCAAAGTTACACATCGGGCACAACAAAAAAACAAATAACATACAAAACGACTAAAACAGATTAAGAAAAAACAGCACCATATACACAAGCACAAAGGCACCTATCAAGAGTCTTCACGTTCCAACTACACATTTCGACAGGAGCAGCTAGTGGCAAGGACCTCTGAGATCTTTTGTCTAAAACTAGACAAAGAAATGAGAGAGTCCAGTTTAAGATGGACCTGCAGGTCATTCCAGGTCCAAGGACCAAAATAAGAGAGACTCCTTTTTCCAGCCTC
>OMLI01088268.1:0-12478 GCA_900302605.1 Rondeletia loricata | reverse complement strand
TTACCATAGAAATGAATGACAGAAAGGCGCGGGCAGCTCATAAAACGCTTTAGGTGGACACGGCCACTAAAACAGGTGTTAGTTAAAACATGCAGGCAGTAGCCTAAAGTACACATTACATGCACACAAGAGGACAACATTTAACAGCACTGCACAAATATCTGCACCAGGCAAGCAATACACAGGCGTATCAATCACAAACAAGCAATACACACAACACATCAATCACATCTCATAATTAAAAGTCCACATAGAGGAAATGAAATGACACAAACATAGCTCAGGATAGTGACTACATACAGCATAGCCACTATACTAGCAAAGATATGATTCCCTGACCAAGATCATGCTTTCAGCAATTTCTGTCATCTTTGTTATTGCGATGGATTTTGTAATGAATTGAGACCAAAGCATATACAATTTTTCATGTGAGTTAAAAAGCAAAGCTGTCTAAACACAAGCAGTGTTTCAATTGCTTCCTATACAGCAATTGATCCAGTGGCAGACAGTTTTGTTGTCTTATTCAGGCCAGGCTATTCACACTGGCAAGTCCGTTGGTCTGCGTTTAATAGTGGGGTAGCATTTCATAATGCAAAGGCACAGTGCTAATTTAGATGC
The DNA here is from genome assembly GCA_900302605.1 of Rondeletia loricata. Classification (NCBI taxonomy): domain Eukaryota; kingdom Metazoa; phylum Chordata; class Actinopteri; order Beryciformes; family Rondeletiidae; genus Rondeletia; species Rondeletia loricata. Next base: position 11,860 of record OMLI01088268.1, on the reverse strand, counting down.
TAATACTATCCTATTTATACTCACGCTGTGTGGCACCTCATATGAGACTGAGGTTTGCCTCTGATCTCATTGAGTTATTTTTGAGAGTCTTGGATCAAGGCATAAATAGCAATCTCATTAGCCCAGTAATTCTCATCTTCTCTTCCAGTGTTGGGATTACTTGGTCCCAAAGGGCCTATAACAGTTGTAAAGTGACACTCCGTTTTCATTTCATTGGGAGCTGTGGCTGAGTTAAAATCTCCAAGCGTTTTTTTTGGGGGGGGGGGACTAAAAAAACACTTTGAATCATAATCAAGTTTTATAGTCATCTTATAAAGCATCAAAGCAAATATTGGCTTTAGATGAATTTTGAATGTGTCTCCTCTTTATTGATATTGAAGAGCCAAAGTGAGTATGGGCTCCAGTGTTGATAATAACTCAGAGCATGTTTCTTCTACAGGTGAAGGACCAAGAGTTCCCATACAGAAGGAACCTGGCTCGTGTGTTGATAGAGGTGGAAGATGTAAATGACCATGTACCCATCTTTACCAGTGCTCTGTATGAAGGCTCTGTCTATGAGTCAGCAGCAGTGGGATCAGCTGTGGTCCAAGTCACTGCCCTGGACAAAGACAAAGGCGAGAACGCAGAGCTACACTTCTCCATTGAAGGAGGTAGGCACCTCTGACAATTAAATGAATATGTTTGCTCTTGTATGTTGAAATGATTTATGCACTTTAAGTCATTACCTTAAAATAACTTTGACTTCAGTTTTTTTCTCTTTCTTTTTGATTTTCCAACAGGGAACGCTGGAAATGCATTCTTTATTGAGCCAGTTTTGGGTATCATCACTGTTGCTCGTGACCTGGACTTGACCACCATAGGCCATTATGTTCTCACTGTCAGAGTCACTGACAATGGCTCCCCTCCCCTGTCCACCACCACCATAGTGCGTATTGCTGTCACCCTCTCTGATAACGCCGGCCCAAAGTTCCCCCAGCCTGAGTACCAAGCCGAGATCACAGAGAACATGGTGGTAGGAAACTCTGTCACTACAGTCAGTGCAGTCAGCCAGTCTACCCTGACTTATGATATCAAGCAGGGCAACACTGATCATATCTTCCGGATAAATCAGTACAGTGGAGTGATCACCACTCAAAAGCCCCTAGACTATGAGACTGCAATGTCTTACACCCTGACAGTCCAGGCCACCAACATGGCTGGCATGGCTTCCAATGCCACCCTGCTCATCCAGGTAGTGGACGAGAATGACAACCCACCGGTGTTCCAGCAGCTTTGCTATCGTGGGAGCATCAGTGAGGCTGCACCAGTCAACAGTGTGGTCCTGAACTCGGATGACTCACCATTAGTAATCAAGGCCACTGACGCTGACCGCAACCAAAATGCTCTTTTGGTCTACCAGATTGTTGAGGACACTGCAAAAAATTTCTTCACAGTCGACTCTGGAACTGGCTCTATCAGAACCATCGCTAATCTAGACCATGAGACATTTGCTAGCTTCCACTTCCATGTTCATGTGAGGGACAATGGCAGGCCACAGTTGACAGCAGACAGTCCAACTGAGGTCACAATACAAGTGATTGACACCAACGATTCACCACCTCGTTTCACCCAGGATGCCTATGAAACAGTCCTACTACTCCCCACCTATGTGGGAGTAGAAGCTCTGCAAGTTTCAGCCATAGACCCTGATAGAAATGTCCCTTCAGAGCTTACCTACTCTCTGACAGACGGAATACTGGATCACTTTGCCATTGAATCCTCCAGTGGGATCATCACAGTCAAAAACAACAACTTCTCCAAAGAACGTTTCCGCTTCAATGTCAAAGTCTCAGACGGGAAGTTCTCCAACTCAGCTTTGGTCACCATTCTTGTTCGAGAGGCTCCTGACTCCGGTCTGAGTTTTGCCCACAGCCTCTACTCTTCATCCATTCAAGAGAATGTCACAAATGTCACCAAGGTGGCTGTGGTCAATGCCATGGGAAACCGTCTCAATGAACCATTGAAGTACACCTTGTTGAATGCTGGCACACGCTTTAGAATCCGACCAACTTCTGGTGTGATTCAAACCACAGGAATTCCATTCGACCGCGAAGAGCAAGAGTTCTACGAACTGGTGGTTGAGGTGGGAAGGGAACATGACCGCCTGCGCGTGGCCAGAGTTATGGTGAGAGTCCAAGTGGAAGACATTAATGACAATACCCCTGTGTTTGTTGGACTTCCCTATTACGCAGCTGTTCAAGTAGAAGCTGAGCCAGGATCACCCATTTTCAGAGTCATGGCACTAGACCGTGACAAAGGGGTTAATGGAGAGGTGTCTTACTACCTCAAGGATGACCATGGTCATTTTGAAATCAACCGGCAAACAGGCAGTCTCACCCTCAAGAGAGCCTTTGAGTCTGACTTATCCAATGTGGAATACCAAATGGTGATATATGCCAGAGATGGTGGTTACCCACCTCTTTCATCTGCTGTTGAGTTCCCCATCACTGTAGTTAACAAAGCCATGCCTGTCTTTGACAAATCGTTCTATTCTGTTTCTGTGAATGAGGATGTGGCAGTGCACACACCTATCCTTGGTATCAATGCCACTAGTCCTGAAGGCCAAAGCATTATCTACACCATTGTTGATGGAGATCCATCTCTTCAGTTTGACATTGGCTTTGATACTGGAGTCATAAGTGTCATCCACTCTTTGGACTATGAAGTAGCATCATCTTACCGCCTGACCATTAGAGCCACAGACTATCTGACTGGTGCCCGAGCTGAGGTGGATGTAGATGTGATTGTTCAGGATGTAAATGACAACCCTCCCATGTTCGAGAAAATGTCTTACAGGGCAGCGTTGTCTGAAACAGCCATGATTGGAACTCCAGCACTTCAAGTAATTGCCACTGACAAAGATTCAGAAAAGAACAACATTGTCCGTTACCAGATCTTCTCAGATGTGCACAACAGCACAGACTACTTCCACATCGATAGTAGCAGTGGATTAATCCTGACTGCACGAATGCTAGATCATGAACTAGTTCAGAACTACGACTTCACCGTCAGGGCTAACGATAATGGCTTCCCACCTTTGAGTAGCGAAGTATCAGTCATAGTTGTGGTGAATGACATGAATGACAATCCTCCAATCTTCAACCAGCTGCTCTATGAGGCGTACGTGAGTGAGTTAGCACCTAGGGGTCACTTTGTAACCTGTGTCCAGGCTTCGGATGCTGACAGCTCAGATTTTGACAAGTTGGAGTACAGCATTTTGTCAGGGAATGAGAGGATGAACTTTGTGATGGACACAAAGACAGGAATCATAACTCTGTCCAGTCATCTTAAGCAAAGGATGGAGCCTGCCTACAGTCTGAATGTTTCAGTGTCTGATGGGGTCTTCACCAGCACAGCACAGGTTCATGTTAAGGTGCTGGGGGCCAACCTGTACAGCCCAGTGTTTGGACTGAATACATACGAGGCAGAGTTAAGGGAGAATGCTGCTGTGGGCACCAAAGTTATACAGGTAAGGACCACTGGGAAATCATTGAAAGAAAGGAGTTCATGTTTTCTTGCAATAATTTCTAAAAAACCACATCAATAATAGTTATTATGATGATTATACAATGTCCCTGTCTGTTTTTCAATGCCACATTTGGCTAAGACAATGTTTATCTATTATTTCCAGGTGAAGGCAACTGATGCAGACCCTGGAGTGTTCGGCCACATCACTTATTCCTTTGTTAATGACGTGGGCAAAGACCAGTTTAGCATAGATGGAAATGGTCAGATCACCACCATAGAAAACCTTGATCGTGAGGACCCAGCCAATAAGGACATAATTCTGACAGTGGCAGCCCAAGACTCGGGTGGATGTGTCTCTTACTGTGCAGTACAAGTTACTCTGTTGGATGATAACGATAATGTACCTCGCTTCCGTGCTACAGAATACAGAGCTTCAGTCAAATCTGATGTCGCCAAAGGTTTTTTGGTAACCCAGATCCAGGCTTATGATCCTGATGATGGCGCCAATGCCAAAGTGACATATTCGCTTTACAGTGAGGCACATGTCCCTGTGGTGGACATTTTGGAGATAGACCCTGACAACGGCTGGATGGTGACTAAAGGCAGCTTCAGCCACTTGAGGAACTCGGTATTATCTTTTTTTGTGAAGGCTGTAGATGGAGGGATTCCAGTCAGGCACTCTCTGGTATCTGTCTACATCCATGTTCTGGCTCCAGATGCCTTTATCCCTTCCTTCAGCCAACCCCAGTACTCGTTTAGCATGCCGGAGGACACCCCCATAGGTGCAGCCATTGGGACAGTGCGCCTCAACACTCCTCCTGGATACACCTCGCTCTCAGTTACCTTTGCCCTGGTTAACGGAGAGACCGGAGAAAACAACCAAGATGGGGTGTTGGTGATGGAAAAGGATACAGGTGCCATCAAGCTTGATAAGCCCTTGGACCATGAGGTCATCAAAGCATACCACTTGAAAGTCACTGCCACTGTTCAACAGGCTAAGTTGGATTCTGTGACCACTGTTGACGTCGAACTGAAAGTGTTGGATCTGAACGACAATAAACCAGCCTTTGAGTCCAACTCCTATGAGGCCACAGTCATGGAGGGAATGACTATTGGAACCAGAATCATTCAAATCCAAGCACTGGATCCAGACTCAGGGGCCAATGGCCAGGTGACATACAGTCTTGGGGCATCAACCCAGCCAGAGGGGGAATCATACAGATTGGTTGGCACCTTTAGTATTGACAGCAACACAGGCTGGATCTCCACGCTCAAGGAGCTGGATCATGAGACCAATCCGTCCTACACATTCACAGTGGTGGCTTTGGACCTCGGGGAGACCCTAGCTCTTTCCAGTACCACCACAGTGACAGTGTCGGTGTCGGACATCAATGACAACCCGCCCAGGTTCCTGGAGGAGCGCTACCGTGGTTCGGTTCGGGAGAGCGACCCACCGGGGGAGGTGGTGGCTGTGCTGAACACCAGAGATGATGACAGCTCTGCTGTTAACCGACAAGTCAGTTACCACATAACTGGTGAGTATCTCTGGACACATCTGTCATTGTATCATGGTTTGTCTATCTGTCTGCATTGTGTTTCTGCCATCATTGCTACCTGAAAGCCACTGTGTGTCTGGCTGTCTGGCTATTGGCTTGTTTACTCAAGATAGTTGTCAAACTCATCAGTATGCTGCCTGGCTCACCTCCAAACCATCATAACAGCCATGAATAAACATGAGGAGGGAGCTCATAACACTAAATTAAAGACGTGATTTAATATATAATTCATGAATGTTCTATGGGAGGTTCCAAAGAATGTGTACATGCATGCCAGCATTCCAGGCCTGATTGAGCAACAAGCATTGTGCCGTGATCACGATTTCAGTAGTGCTGATACCAGCTCTGCTCCACGACAAAATATGAGCATTCACCCCCTGACATTTGCCCACAGAATTACAGCTCGCCAAAGGTCAATGAGGTAGTAAATAGAGTTAGAGTAAACAGTTTAAAGACTCAAGTACCTGTGGGACATATAATGAAAGCCGCATCAAACAGGTGGATACTATGTTGTGAATCCTGTGTCCTTGACTGTCTGCTGGAGACAGGCACGAAGTACAAAGATAAGCAGTCCAGTAGTTTTCCACTGGGCCTTCCCTTAGAGCAATACAAATGTAGAATATAAGGTGACAACATAAGTGATATACAGACAGTCTAAAAAAGCTGCAGTATTTTAACTGGATTGTGGTTGACTCAGGCAAATCAATGGGAGTTCAATGTCATAATATTCTCCAAATGTGTAGGACATAAAATGTTATTTGATTTGTTACATACCCCTCTCTGGAAAATGAAAAACAAAGGCTCTGGCCACAAAAAGACAAAGATATCAGAGGCAAAAGAAGGAGAGAAAAGGAAGAACTAGAGAAAGATAAAAGCAGGATGAATATTAAAGTTGCGTTAATAATAGGGATGGTGATCAAAGGACTGACTTGGCTGATTTGTTTTCTGCTAATTGACAAGCCAGGAGGTAATAATGAAGTTGGGACGCCCCGAGAGACTAAGACAGAGGACCACCATGATGACGGGAGACAGAGAGCTAATGAAGGACTTTTAATAGGAAGGAAATCGTCCACCGAATAGCATTCTAATGAGTATCACCCAGACAGATGAACTGAATGAAAGACATGTGAGTGATGTGACCTAATAGATGACAGCGAAAGAGAAAAGAAGAGAGCAGGAATGAGCTGCTGATACACTGTAGGCAGAGTTGGGGGCGTTATTAGAAAATTGTAATATATTACATATTACTCGTTACTTTTTTTTTAAAGTAATGAGTTATATTACTATATTACTTTACAAATAAGGTTACACGTTATATTACCCGTTATATTACTTTGCATTACTCTGTCATTAGAAGCCTGGGAGGAATTCTTGACTGGATATAGGCTACATATTTATAAGATCAGAGCTAATTATTCCCCTTTCAGAAGTGTGATTATTAGGACCATTTAACCTTACATATTCATTATAAAATGTTGTTCAAATATGTTATAGATTGTTTTACATTGAGAAATGTATGAACTTCCTAGCGAGTAGCGACCGACAAAATATAACAGTCTACCCGTATTCGCTCTTGCACTCTGCTGCCAGCCATGATTTACCTAAATTAAATTCAGAACTGGAGGGAAATTTACCTGCAACTGGTTCCTTTCAGTCCAGTTGTAACAGTTGTAAATAATACAGCCATTGTTTTCCCCAAGGAGGTTTTGGGTTTTCCCTCAGAGTGTGCGCGTGCCAGATTGCTCCATGTGATGAAGGATTGGAGACGCTTGATTGTGATGCCAGGACTGCCCTCCATTGCAGACAAACTCCATCTAAGTTTGACAAAGTACAGCTAAATCTAATACAACGTTTTACATTTGGAAATATTCAAGCTGCCATCTTGTGCTCATTTAACTGCACGCGATTGAATGAGACTGACAACTGACTATTGACAACTGACTGATTATTAATCGATTACAGAGTTCTTGATCATAAATAGTCTTCGCATATAAAACAGCATGAAATGCACAATATTAAGTTGAGTAACACGTAAAAAATTTTGAAGTAATATTACAGTATTACACACATTTAAATAGTAATGCGTTATATTACCACGTTACCCGAAAAAGTTATATTATTACAGTAACGCATTACTTTACTAACGCGTTACCCCCAACTCTGACTGTAGGGAGAGAAAGAATAAAAGATATAGATAAAAGAAATACTTGAGTAAAACCAAGCAAATGAACTGTGTTGAAAATACAGACAAATGTGACCCTTATCACTTCTGAAAGAGAGAACCACTTGATGTTACTCAATATAAAGGTGTAGGCAGCAAACCAAGACAAACATAGACAGAAATATTTTCCCTTACTGTGAAAATATAAGCTTGGCCTTATCCGTTATGGTACAGATGTTGCATGATAGAAGAAAAGACATTTGATTTGAACTGAAATTGCAAACAGCAGCTTCATTTCTGCAGTATTATTGTTTTTTTGTATTTTATATGGGCTCAGCATTCTTTGGGCATAATTGTTGTGCCAAAGCTGCATTGTATCCAAGATATCACTTATATTTAAGTCAAACTGGGTTTTCACACCGTGATGGAAGTCAGGGAATTTTGGATATTGCTTCAGGCACTAACATCCTGCCACTCTCAAAGGCTTGTTTATGATTTGATAGTGTTTGTGTGTGTGCACATTAATATTTAATAGATGAAATAACATGAAAGTTAACTGTAAACCAAACTGTGTCATAGCCCCTGAATGATTTAGTGTTTGTATAACGTGTCATGCTGTAGCTCTTGTGGTTGGCTGAATGCTAACTGTGCGGTGCATGGTGATTCATTATATGCCATAGCTTTGACTTTCTGGTGTCTGAAATCTCATTTTTCCTGCCTCTTCCCTTGTAAAAGATCAGAAACACAAAAGCAGTGTGGGGGAGGTGGTGGATCCTATCATATTCTTCTTCAATACACTTTACACCCCTTTGTTTGTTCCTAGTTCTCAGAGTTAAACACAAGCCAAAACTAGAATGTCTGTTCACCAGAACATTGTTTTTGCCATGTAGATCTGATAGCAAGAATACCAGTGTGCTTGGCTGGCTCAAAATCTACTAGACACTCCCAGCAGATAAAAATAATTTAATAGTGATTGCACTGTGGGTTTTCTCTGGACAAGGCTTGATTGTTTTAGCCAGTGATAACCAGTTTAGAATGGCTTGATAGTGTTAATTTGGTCGTATTATCTAGGATATTACCCTTAAGCCTGAATTTGCCAGTGCTCTGTTGGAAAAGCTTCTGTATTCTATTGAATTCAATGTTATTAGACCTTTAAAATGATGCATGAGTGAATGGCTATCACTAATCCATAGTTCTAGCGGACCTATCCTAGTAATGATGAGCAGACCATTTGCAGTAGAGACTCCTTGGACTGAGTCTGAACATGTCCATTTTCTAACCCAATACACACTCACCAGAACCCATACCCCGACCACCTACCTCTTTCTCTGTGTATGTTGTTGTTATTAGTCATTATTTCCTTCTTGGCAGGTGAATGATGTTAAATGTGTTAGTGATTACATCTGTGTGTGTGTGTGTGTGTGTGTGTGTGTGTGTGTGTGTGTGTGTGTGTGTGTGTGTGTGTGTGTGTGTGTGTGTGTGTGTGTGTGTGCGTGTGTGTAGTAGTGATGCTCAGGGAGCCTGTCTCTAGTTTGCTTTACCAACATCTCTCTCTCTCTCTAACCTCTTCTCTCTTCAGCCTGTCTGTCTGTCTCACACATACTGTTTATATAAGGATGGGTGGAGGTGGATACTGTACATATTGTACCATATATTATGGTATATACTATCTACTGGGGTGGACAAATAAGGTAAACAGCTAATCAAGTATCTACTAAGGAGTAGAACAGCTTCAGTCCTCCTGGTCCTGCTGTCATACTGCATCCTGAACTGTGTACTGGGATATTGGAGCTTTCTTCAAGAGGGAAAGCCTCCAGATTTTTTAGGGATGAAGGAGGTGGAAATCTACATCCCATAAAGTTTCAATGATGTGTAGATCTGCTGATGGAAGAACTTTGACTTCATCCTGCTGTTCATGAAACTAGCAGTGAGGATCATCTTGGAATATGGGAACATTAGCTTCAGTCCTCCTTGGATGCTGTCATCAAGTCTTATACTGTGCTGTTGTTGTTGAGACTGAGTCACAGAGGTGTTGGTTCAATTCTGTGGTAATGTTTGAGTCTGTGGTTTTGTGGTGTTTATCAATTGTCCTGTAAAGTGTCCATCTGTTCCTGTCGGTGAGCTTCCACTTGCCTCCACTGTTCTTCTGCTGATGCAGATTGTCTGTTTGACATACTGTATGTTGTCATGATTTTCCACGCTGTTCTCATGACACATTATATAATTTAACATTTTGTGTGACCGATGCTCTATGAATATTTGCCCTCTGTGGACTCTGTTAGTTGCCTCATGTTGCCTTGAAAACTCACATATTAAAGTGGTGATTGTCAGAGCTCTTTTAAAGCTTACATATACTGCTAATTGGCATTCAACTTAATATGACTGTCCTGTGTAGCTGCCTTTGTAATTGTGATTTAGTTACTTCAAAGTTAATGTCCTCTTTTCATGTTGTGTTTCCGATATTTTGTCTACCCCCTGTATATATACGTGGTTTCTACTTCCACCCATCCAACTCCAAGCGAGGATGGAGGTTTGTGCTGTTTTGTCTTGACGGTCCAGTTAAATGGGTCAGCAGCCGCCCAACGCTCTCATAAATCGCCAGGCTGTATTCTGGTCTGACCTTCATTGATTGCTGCACTGTTAATTTCCTTGCACTGTCCACATAAAGCAGATGCTTATGGTAATTGCTGGAATCGTTGAATTTTTATTGGACAATTGCTTCCATGGAAGTAGTGGGTCAAGACATTGACTTGCTAGTAAATATTCGTCCATGTTTGTGTGCTTGTGTGTTAATATTTGTGTTGAAACCTGAGTGTGTGTGTCTTCATGTCTTTTTGTCTGTTTTTTGTCTGTTTTATTTTTTTTTACAGTGGAAGGCTCATTTGTGTTTTCCACCTGCACAGTTAAATACGTAATTGTGATGATAGTTATTATTTATGATCATGTGTATGTCTGCTTTCTATTGTGTTGTTATGTTTCAACTGGCTGCCTCCTAGTTTACTTACATGTATAATGTCTATGTACTCTGCTTATCCTCTCTCTCTCTTTCTCTCTCTGTCTGTCTCTATGTCTCTCTGCCAGGTGGGAATCGTTGTGGTGTGTTTGCACTGGGTCTGGTTCAGGGTGAATGGAAGATGTATGTGAATGGACCACTGGACAGGGAGGATCGTGACATCTACATTCTTAATGTCACTGCTAGCGACGGACTCTTTGTTACCCAGGCAACGGTGGAGGTGACAGTGACTGACACCAATGACAACAGCCCCATCTGCGACCAGGTGAGAAATAAAACGACCTCCACTACTTCTTAGATATAGGTGTGTTTTTTAAAAGATATGTATAGCCACAGTGACAAAATGACAATCAAGTGCTAGCTCATGTGTTGTACCACATTCTTTTGATTGAGCTCCAGAAGTATGTGTCACTTATGTTTCCATGCCAGACCTGGTAACCTGGCTAGTAGTCATACTCTGGTTAAGGTCTTATTCAGGATAATCTGTTTCCAGGAACCTGATCCCTTTTACCATGAATAAACCAGTACCCCCTCCCTCTTTGGCTGAGCAATAGTAGCTTACTTCTAATACAGGGGAAAGAAATGACGATCCCAATAGTAATAGTAAGTACTGCTGCCGCCATGTTTTTTATTGGCATCAAAATGTACTCATAATGCTGTGCGACAGACAGTGAAAACCAAAAGTGAAATCAGTAAGATGTTTCCATAACCTGGCTCCCCCAAGCTCATTTGCTACCGCAAACTGAGCCTGGACTTCTAGCCGCCCAGACCCATTTCAGTGGGCGGGAGTACTTGCCTTGACAGACAAACTCCTTCAGCCAATCAGCGTAGCAAAACATGTGATGCCATCACAGTGCACATAAGTCATTACCACACAAATAATCATAACGTTAAACAGTAACAGTAGATCTAGAAATACTATTTGTTTATATTTACTTAAGTGACGTGTACCTCGTCGACAACAATTCCCATGAGGTTTTCGCGATACACTGGCGTTGCCAGCATATTTCGCCACTTTTCATTCAGCAACCAGGCCTCTGGACTGCCGAATACCAGTTGGCAGCGTCCTTGTTGTATGTCTGAATCATTGTGAACACCGATCTGCATGGCGGTGATCCCCAGCTTTGAAGCCTCTCATATCTGGTCCTCCATTAGCGCAATGAGTGGCGAAACAACAATGAAAATTGGACTTGTGCTGGGGAACATCTTCTTCATCACCAACGGAGCAAGTTGATAAATCAAACTTTTGCCAAATCCAGTCGGAAGAACGGCGAAAACATATTTTCCGCCGAGAAAGTCCGCTAGTGCGGAGTTATGATGTTTACAAGTGTCGACCTAACAGAGGCAGGACACGCTGAGTTGCGGTGGGACAGCATGAGACAAGATGTCATTTACAACACTATGAGCCACTAGAACATAAACCATGTTAGTTGAGTAACCAGGTTAAGAAGGGTATTCTCCATGCGTTTCACATAGCCACTGTTAGAGCTTCATAATTTTGCTCATGGCAAGTTGTTATGTATTAGCATCTTATGCCATTCTGACCATTGTTTCTATGCTGTGTGTGTGTGTGTGTGTGTGTGTGTGTGTGTGTGTGTGTGTGTGTGTGTGTGTGTGTGTGTG
>OMLI01088266.1:0-15311 GCA_900302605.1 Rondeletia loricata | reverse complement strand
AAACCCTTTTTAGGCTGACATCAATCTTCATAACTTAAATTCATACTATACTCTTAAAGTAGCCTACGGTATAACTGATTGTTTTTAATGTTGATTGTTTGCTCTCTGGCTGCTGCTCCAACTTTCGCTGCCTGAACTGGGATGGAGGAAACGAAAGTGAAACCTAGCTTAACTATCCCAAAGCTAACCTACAGTAACAGCGTAGCACAGTTACTGTTTGTCGAGACTCCTTGGGCGTTCTGATCCCTTCGAAATCACAATGCGAACTTGCAATATTAACGTAATTAGTTAGGACGAGTTTTTGACTTAAACCTCAGAATCCGCGGCCGTTCGTCATAGAGCAGTTTCTCTGTATAACGTTACATAAAAAGCTCGTCAACAGAGCTAACCCACCTGCCTTTGCATCTCCAGCAGCCTTTCGACCAAGCTGTCCTAGAGAGTTGCGTCCACATGACAAAACGCCTCCACCCCTGGTGAGGAACAAAGTGTGTTGCTCTCCACAGCAGATGTTGGTTATAACCTCGGGGACAGTCCATGACACGGGAGTGAGGGCTCTCTGTGGACCAAACTGTCCACTGGAACTGTCTCCCCAGCAGTACAGCTTCATGTCTGGACTGGATGACTGGACTCACTCTGACCCAAAAAGCCAGGATCAATCGCACTTATTCTCAGCTAATGTTGCCTTCAAGCACTGTCGGACATATCGTCATCAAGTCGGAGAAATCGCCAAATTCTGCAACTGCAGCATAAAGTAGCTCTTTAATGGTTGAATTTTAAACAACAGCCACCAAAACAACTACTTTTGTTACAGGGTCCATTTTGTTATTTACTTTCGACCAAAAGCATTTGAATGCACAACAGGTATGTACAATATCTCAAATAGGAGCTTACAAGGAGACCGTGAAGGCAGCATGAGGGGGGAAAGTGTCAGCTGACACCCTGGCGGCAACGTGGATTAGACGAAACGAAACTTGAACACGAACTTGTTCTGTTCTGAATAGACAAAAATAAAATCACACCCAGGTGGTGAAGTAATCGGTGCACGTGACGCATGGGCTACTCCTGATTGGTCTAAATCTCATGCTACGGACGGACACACGTCAGGTATAGAAAATATTAAAAGATTAATTTAATGCAATTAACAGAAGTATAAACACTGCCACTTTTATGCAATAAAATGCCATGATTTTAGTAATTAATACTCACAATCTGAGATGTCCAAGGGCTTATGAAACACATGAGTACTGCAATTCAGTGGCATTGTCTTTTATTACACAAATAACAGTATGAAAGAGGCATTTATGACATTTAACAACAAATAACAAAGCTAACAATGCGATTGTATGCTTTCTATTTCAATAATACACAGATAAAGTACAAACAGCTCAGGCATTTGGTTTTGGTTTTCATAGAAATGAAACTCAGACAAATGTGCTCATGTTATATAGAGGTGCATCAACATGGCTATGCTAAATGCTTGCTTCAATGGACTTAGAAACAAATGAGGCGGTGTCATGGATGTATTATTTGGGGCGGTGTCTGGTTGGAAACATTCTATCATGTGTCCCTCAACTGTGGGGCGGAGCCCAAAATGGGTTGTGGCTGGGTCAACTTCCCTACATGACAAGCATGCTTAATGAACCTGAATCCCAATTTACTGAAGGTACTACAAAGTCGCTCAAGTTGCTGAAAAATATAAGTATCCCTAGGTAAAGCATACCCCATGTGATTGCGATATCATGGGTTTGAATCCAGCTAATGATCTTTGTCACATCTCTCACTCCCCACTTGGTGTACTATCACATTTATCATTATACTGTATATAGAGAAATTTAAAAAATGAAAAAGAATCCTTGCCCAACAGTATTTCATAGACCTAAGGCCATGTAACATTGGGGATTGCTACAGGTAACCATCTCAACGGCGCTCTGTCACATGGGCATTGCTTCTCCTGGCCAATCAAATTTTCCCTGCACCTGACAGAACATCCCCCATTCCTTATGATATCTGGAATGAAATACACACCTACAGACCCGTCCTCAAAACCCACAAATACACACAGCTGCTCACACACAACCAGCGTCAAGGGATTCTTACACAGACACACCCTCCCTACTCTTCCGCCATCTGCGAGTCGTACCACTGTGAGGACAGGCTTGGCATGCAGGTCACAGACACAACCGTTCCCCAAGGTAGTGGGGTAGGATATGTAGACGGCATAGCATCCGGTTTTATCCAAGCAGGCTTTAAAAACAGGATCCTCGGCCTTGAGCGAGCACAGTCTGGCCTGAGATAGGTCCAGGAAGGTGATAACGTCATTATCAGTGGAAAGGAGTGCATAGCTCCCGTTGGAGGACATTTGGAAGACTCGTGGCTGACAGTGGAGAGTATAGGGGAGCTGAAAGTGCCTGCACACCGTCTCCTCTGCTACTTTCCACGTGTAAACTGCCCCTGAGGCAGCCATCACTACCACAAAGTCTGGGTGCTCTGGCAGCGTGTGGAAAGCCACAACGTGCTCAGAGCATTCAGCGCAGGAGAAGCGCCTGCTGATCGAGCCCGACCACAGACTGGCGGCCAGCAGGTCTCCATGACGACGGCCATAAAGGAAGGTGCTCTCAGGCGACACCTGGGCGTCAGCTAGGTAAAGGTGTATGTGGCACACAACACCCCCATTTGCTAGCTTCCAAACCCGAGAGAGCCCTCTTTCCGCAAGACTCACCCCAAAGTTACTATTTGGGGTGACCAGGATGTCTGAAGCTCTGCTGCCACTTATACGGAGGGTATTCTGCCCTGTTTCTGTCTGCCAAATGTAAATTTCCCCCGCTGAGAGTGTCACAAGATGGCTGTTGTCTGGAGAGAGCCGCAGTTTTTCCACAGGGCCATCATGCAGGAAGTTAGCATCTGGAATTCCTGCTTGTAAGCTCCATCTCCACACCGTCTCTGACCCATTAGTCGTGTAGAACCGATTCCCCATGACTTCAACCACCACTTCCATCACTCCAGACCCCATTTTTGGAGCTGTACCTGCTGCGTATATCATCTCAGAATCCCACACTGACAGGCAGCCATTAGGAGTGACAGATATAACATTTGTGGCAATTTTGAGGAGTGTGAGGGGCTGTGTGTTGGCGCCTGTGTCTAAGGAGAGAACACACTCCCCAGTGCTGATCCTCCACACCATGACAAGGGGACAGGTGTCTAACAAAGCCAGGAAGAGGTGGCCATCCTGGGATAGCACAGCCTGGGTGAAGGCCCTCCCCTGTGGAGCCAAGAACTGGTCCCACAGCTCCCATTCACATGTATCCCACAATGCAATCTGATGAGCTTCACATACCAATAATGTGTTAACTTCATCTGAGTAATCTGTATTGAGGATCTTAGTAGCATTGCCCACACTAAAGCACTCTTTTACAAGACTGGGTGGTTGTGTTTTGGCTGCCACACTCCATAGCGTTATATTCCCCATGATGTCAACACATGCCATTTCCCACTTATCTTCACAGAGGATTATTGATATAATAGCATTGTGACTTGGGTTTGAATAGGTGCCGAGGAGACTGCTGGTATTGGTGTCAAATATGGACACTGTGCCTTTCTCCTGTCCACAGTACATGTAACAGCCATTAGAGGAGCAAACCAAACAGGTCACAGAGCTCTGACACTGGAAATGAGTCAAGGGCTCATTGGAGACGTCAAACACACTCACAAAGCTCTCACATTTCCACCACACACACAACTTTTTCTGACACGCTACAAATCCCTCAATTTTGTTTAGTGTGTATTGGTTTGACTTTAGCTCAAACTTTGTTTTCAAAGGGTCCTTAACTTCCAGAAACATTTCCGGGCCTGTCACATCCCACAAGAAAAGCTTGTTGCAGTGTGTAGAAAGCAGGATGAATCGACCACTACTCTTCACTCCAGCAAACTTCAGTTTGCTTTGTTCACGGCACAGTGATAGTTCGACTACATCACACCCGGGTGCTTTCCATATCCATGCAGAACCATCACTCTTAATCTCCACTACAGTCCCGCACTCTGTCCCAGCTGCTTCGGTGACAAAAATCTCCCTGGTTCTGGCATCACTATCTAAACACTGAATGGAGGGAACAGTGGAGGGAGCAGGACAAAGCACCACTCCTATCCCACTGCCTCTCTTCCTCCTCTCCTGTCTGACTTCTCTGACGTAGCCCTCGAGTTCAGGGTAGACCCCTAGATAAGGGAGAAGCCTAGACTCCATCACCATGGGGAGCTCCAGGGGTGAGCTCCCCAGTAAGCAGGCAGAGGACTTCAGTATGCTTGCCAGGAGTGCTCTTTCCCTGGATAAGGGGAGCTGGGCTGACCCCTCCTCTCCCTTCAACATGGCTGCCAGATCCCCCAGGAGACCAGCCCGAACCATAGCCTGGTGGAACCCCAGTGACATAATCAACCCACGCTCCAACTCCTCCCACCTGTCACTCTCTCGCAAGTGATGGGGCAATTCTATAATCTTCCTTAAGTTCACCCGACCAACCTCTTTGGAAGAGGAAGTCGAGGGTTTGAAAGACTTGAAGACAAAGGGCTGGCCCGGTGGCTGCCTGTCTACGTATATTTTCATTGGGGCGGTGGCAGAGACAGCTGTATTGGCCTCGTTGGGTGCTGATCCCTGGTTAATGGGCAACGGTTTAGCTCTTCCATAGGCCCATCGGCCACTGAAATAGTCAGCCACCTCTGAATGAATCTCCCTCCTCACCTCACGAGTGCCTAAATACCTCTTACCCACCACCAGCCCAAAGTGCCTGCTCACCCAGAACAGAACCTGCATCCCTGCAACCGTCCTCCTGATAAGAAATCTCCTCAAATCCAGCAGAAGTCTCTCCACATCCACTTGCGGTACCCTCATCTTGGAGGGGGGGCCCTCACCCTGCCAAAGATGCTCAGCCAGCACCTCGTCATCACTGGACAGCAGATCTGTGAGCTCAGCCTCTGTGAGCCCAGTCCTGGAGAGAGTAAGGTAGGATAGGGCACGACGCACCAGAGAGGAACTGTGTTTGTGCTCCAGGTGATCCAGCAGGGTGGAAATTGATGAATGGACGCCATCAGGGAGAGATGATTCAGTCACCTCTGAATCTGATGAGAAAAAGGAAGGGAAAAGAATGAGAGGAAGGGGTGGGAGGGTGTCTGTATATTTAAAGAATGATTAAGTTAAAGGATAATTGTAGTGTTAATTGGTTTTTGGCCTATCTGAAATACATGATTTGGTTTTCAGATCTGATCTGTCAGATTATCTCTTTAGCCAAAATGGTAGATGTAATATAACCAATATTATGTGTCTATCTGTCTGTTTATATTGTAGGTTATACCAGAGCTCCAGAGCGAGGTGTGTATGTGCAGGAGGCGAGCGTAGAGAGTCAGAGAACAGGAGGTCAGAGCCTGGTTCACCAGCGCCTGTTGTCCCGATGTCACTCTCCTCCCTGAGCCGCTTAGCAGGGACGCCAACATCTTCACACACTGTTTCCTGTCCACCAAACTCAGCTGCACACACACATACCCTTTCCTCTCCTCCAGGCCTGATTCCTCCCGCACACGCTCTCTCTTCTCCACACATACACTGCCCTCTGATATAGAGGGAGGCACATTGCATTGTGGGTAACGTTGTTTGATGGCTTCTAGGGCATGTTTTCGGTTGGAGGAGAGTGCGAAGATGAGCTTGACTTTGGGAGGGAGGGGAGAGGGGAGGCACTGGATGATTTGGGGTCCATAGTTGTTTTCGATCTGATCTAGGCCATCCAAGATTAGAACTAAGGGCTGTTTGGGAGAAGGGAGGAGGGAGAGGAGGGAGGAGAGAAGTTCTTTAAGCTGAGACAGACTGAGGTCAGGTTTAAACCAGTGGTCTATAATACTAGGTTTAGGGCTAGGATCTGGATCTAGCACAGGGCTGAGGTTGGCGTCAGGGTTGGGATCGTGGCCTCTAGGATCTAGGTTGGGCACAGTACTAGAAACATGCTCTCCAGTACAGGGTTCATGGTTAGGATCCAGGTTAGATGCAGGGCTAGGGGAAAGGTCAATGTTGGAATAGTAGTCTCTGGGGCTAGTGGTATGGCTAGGATCTAGGTTGAGGCCAAGGTAGGAGGGGCATCTGTAGCTGTGAGCTATTTGATAGCACAGGCTGGAGAGCAGGTGCTTTGGGGAGGGGCTGATTGACAGGTTGGAAAAATAAGGGATCACCACAGGATCTCTGTCTGCTAGCCATGACTTCATCTGAGCAGAGGGAGGGAGAGAGAGAGAGAGGCTTGTTGAATAAACATGTCTAGAGTGACAGAAATAAAATGAAAATATTGTAATTACTCTTTGGAATCATGATTTAATGCAGTATTTAAATTGAAGTTAATTCAGTATTTTAATTACTAAAGTTAAATAAATAGCTATTCAAGAGAGAGAGAGAGAGAGAGAGAGAGAGAGAGAGAGAGAGAGGCTTGTTGAATAAACATGTCTACATGAAAAGGCCATGTGAATTTGATAGGACTGATATGAGTTTCACAATTAACGTCACAATCCTTGTACCTGTTGAGCGCAGTGTGCCAGCAGCACCGTCTTCCCTGTGCAGGGCCCCCCTGTCACCACTAGTGGGCACTGTCTGTCTCTCTGCTCCACATAGGCCCTGACCTACAACCAATAAAAAGAGGACTCGCATGATAATATCCATTTTTGGCATTGGGATTCATCAGAATTCAACAACACGAGGAAAAAGTGCCCTTCATGTGAATTTAACTTGTTACCAACACAGCCACTGAATTCAGTGCTGGGCCCGTAGTTATAAAGCCTCTCAAAGTATGTGTACCGATCTGAGACCACTGATCACTTCACATTCAGTATGATCTTGAAGGATAAACTGACCCTAGATCAGCACTCCTACTCTGAGATGCTTGATAACTACCAGCCCTGGTCTATGAAAGCCCATTGAGCATACATAGGCTGCATTGACACACAGAAACAGAAAATCAGATTTTTTTATCTGTGTGGTTTATCCCTGTTTAGATAGCCATGATAAAATCACATCTGTATCACAAACAGTAAAAATCTGAATCAAAAGAAAGACCATCCACAGAAAGACCTTCGCCCTGACCTCTTCCTCCTCTGGCCGTATGATGTCATATAAACGAGACAGGACAGTGCACAGTTCCTCCTGCTCGGCCTGATCCCTGGCCAAAGCATCATCAAGGCGTGACACTTGACTGGTAGATAATGGCTCTGTGGTTTCCAAGACGATCAAGCTGTCAATCAACCCCAGGAGGTCAGAATACACCTGCTGGCAGAGAGACTCGGCGTAGCCCCGCCTCCTGGCTGTCGTGTAACCATGGCGACGGTCACATTCTGTAGTGGTGGTGTAGACTAGAAGCTGGCAGGAAGTGATGAAGCCAGGCAGGAAGTTGTCACACAGCTGGGACAATAAGTGTCCATCAGTGGGCTTCATCATTACAGGGCACTGGTCAGAAGTAGCACACTGAAAATGTAGGACAGGGCAGAGGAAATAAGATATTTGACTTTTTGGTTTTCTTATTTTCAACATCAGATGACTTTCCTCAAACCACAGGAAATGAATGGCCTTTAAAGACGTTGGTGACTGGTTTACTTGAGTTACTTGCCATGTGAATGCAAGGTTAGGATTTTCAGTTGACTAAGAAATCCTTTTTAGGATAGGACTGGTTTCACATTCTCTACATGGACACTACTACTTAGTCCTGTCCCAGACTAAGAAGCACCTTTCCCAATGAAAAAAGATGTCTTACTTTAGAACTATGCTTAATCTGTGTTTGTAAAGCTGGAGATTAATGTCTTCACCCAGTTATATGTGACTTAAGCATGATCAGTGAATGGAAGTGAGGTGCTTTGGTATATTATGATACTAGATCTATAATATAGGTTATAATATGAGTCCTAATGCTCATGAGCAAATGATGGACAACTTTTACCTCCGGCTGTGGATGCTGCTGCGGTTGTGAGTCTGAGTTAATCTGCTTCTTCTCCCCTCTCTGGCCTTTTGCATTGATGATCTTGTGGACGTAGACCAGGCAGCGTCCGATGATGTCATTACGGGGACGGTTCTCCAGAGCAAATCGCAGATCCGCATCGAGGGCTGTACAGGAATAGCAAGGCACATGTTAAATTGTACTTCTACACACACACACACACACACACACACAAACCCACACACACACACACCTGATCTGTAGTAGCTGTGGGCTCTCTCTGGGGTCATAAGACCTTCCCGGACACACAAACTCACAGCAGTCTGAAACCCCTTCCTCAACTCCTCTTCTTTATCCTTCATCTTGCTCTCCTCTTCCTCCTTCACCTCTGCCTGCTGAAGGATAAAAATCAGTCACATATTTGGATAACTGAAATAACCGGGGTGATTAATATTCAGAAAAGGAATCAATATAATTTATGTCTAAAATATTAACACTTACAATATGGAAATAAGGGGTTAACTGATATAGGGAACGTGAATACATGTTGAAACACAGGGTTAATTAATATTCAGAATATGAACAGATATTTCCAAACACCTCGTATGGTCTAATATGGAAATAAAAACTCATAGAAAGCTTTATTCATATAGGACATTTTATTTCAAGACCTAGCTTTAGCTCTCTTGCTCATTTCCATTCATAAATACTCAAAAAACTCGTCCTTTCTCTGAATAACAGCATTCTACCTATATGTCAAGAAATCTGACGACTTCCTACTCACATTAAATTACCTGCTATATTAAGGGCTAGGTTTAAACCGGCTCCCAGCTTAAGACATTTCTTTCACTCAATGAGATCATCTTGAATGGTGATTTCAAATTCAATGAATGAATCAATCGATCGATCACCTGATTCTAAGGTTCAGTGTAATCACCTGAGGGCAGTGGGTGTGTGTCAGGCAGTAGGATGGAGGCACGGTGTTCTCGTCCCTCAGGTAGGCCCTCTCCAGCACACAGGTTCTGATGCCCGCCCGCTGGCTCTCCTGGAGCAGCAGCTGGTACTCTGACACCTCCACCTGGCCAGGCAGACTGGCTGTGCCGTACTGATGGCCTACCAGAGCCTGCAGCACCGCCACGTGGACACAGGAGGAACAGCAATACGGGGATGCGTTAGACGTGTGTGTATTAGGTGTTCATACATGCATATACCTTGGGAGCAACTTACAGTTTTCACACTGTACTTTTGTTCTGTGCTTTGTGCTCTGTCCGGCACCTGGTTAAGATTGGGATGTGCGTGTTTTTACTTTGCTTGATTAGTATACAACTCTGGTGCTTGATCAGGTATATTGGATGGGCCAGTTGGGCCAAGTTGTAGGATGTAGCACAATAGGTTGTGCTGGCCCTAATTTAATCCTGGCCAATTGTAGTCTTGTAGTCTGAATTTCCTGAGGCACATACATGTACACACCCCTCATCCTCCAGACACTAGTAACTCCTGATTATTCAGCCTATGATTTAATTGAACATTTCTAACCACTAGGAAAGGCTCAGTGGAGCTCCCTCCCTCCTCCTGCAGCTCCCGAGGCAGACTGTACTACAGTCATGATTACACTCATTGTGATTATTTATTTACCAGTAAGAAGGGTCCAGTGGAGCTCTCTCTACATTCTTGTATCAGCTGCTGTCTGGTCTTTTGGTCTGGCCACCGACTGGGATCACTGGATTCATATGGGTCTATCACCTATAGAAACACACACACACACACACACACACACACACACACACACACACACACACACACACACACAGTCACTTAACAGCTGCTCATCTTTTTATCTTTGTTTTTTTAAATTAATTAGGCAAGGTTGACTAGAAGTGACTGCACTTTTACAGCAATGGCCTGGGGGGAGGTTGTGGGGGAGTAGGGGACACACACACACACACGTACAATGACTACATCTATCACTGACATCTGTCTTCTCCACTGTGTGAGCGGTGTCACAAAAGAAAAATATAAGAATATAGTTTTATAAAAGTGAAGTGTAGACTCACCCTGATGTCCAGTCCCAGTGTGTGTCTGCAGTGCTTTCTAAGTCTGGGGAACACACTCTCTCTCAGAGCCCTGCGCTCCACCACAGAATCTGTACAGCACACACACACACATGCCACACGTGCCACAAACACACAACAACAAACATATAAACAGCCCAGAAACACACACATAAAAATTATTGCATGTAACAGTTCCACAAGCACACACGCACTCACACACACACACACACACATTATAAACTTTTTACAATTTGGGAATTTAGCTGATACTTTTTATAAAGCCTTTATGAATCATCTACCTACCCTCTGGGTTGGAGCTCAGATAGAGTTTCACACAGGAAGAGCTGCAGCTGGAATCCGACAGAGACCGTTCCATTTGTCCCTCTGCAGCGCAAGCTCAATCAATAAATACAGTTAAAACAAATAATGGAATTTTTTTTTTTCGCTTTACTATCTCCATGCGCACACCATGACACATCATCTCCATTGATGTGAAATACACGAGTCAACAGCAAAAAGGTCAGCCTTGGTCTAGTGTACCAATACTAAAACTTCTGTCAAAATCTTTTCTAAATATGCCAAAATACAAGTTTAATGCTTTAGAGAGCTGACTGGTTTTCCTCTGAGCTGTTTTCCCTCTGTTCCTCCCTGTTCCAGTCAGGAAATTCTGGCCTCGGGTGTTTATTGTATGTTATCATGATCACACCCACTTCTCAGTGACTGGAACATCTACACAACACACACACACACACACAGAGTCAATTAGACAAATACTCAAGTGTGTACATACACACGCATATGTATGTAGATACAGGCACACACACACACAATTAGATAAAAGAAGGCAGACCAATACACACACCAGTGCAGACACACACACACACACACACACACACACACACAAAGAACAAAAACCCGAAACATAACAGGCAAATAACTTTTCCATATTTTTTATTAATTAACATTTGTACACAATAAATACAAACTTTGTTTTTTACAGCCAATAATAATATGCAGAAATAATTTTGCACCTGTTCTCATTATTGTCACCATGGCAACAGTCTGTGAAGAGAGAGAAGGCCAGTTGTCCCACCGCATCTTTTATAACAGCAGCTGTGCAACTTCTCCAAACCAAATGATGAAAAATATAGAATTATATAATATATAAAAAACAAAAACAAGCTCAAACCAAACAGTAAAACACTGAACTGGACCAAAGGGGCTGTTATGTAAAAAGGGGAAGTGATCAAGTTGTAAGTGGCAAGAAAAGTCATCAAACTTATATTTGATAGATGGATTGATTGAGCGTTGGCAGCTTTGTAATGGGACTATAGGACATTGCTGTAAACCATAAACTTCAAAACAAGTTTGAAAACCATTATAAATAAGATCTCAGAGAGATCAAGGAGAGGCTGCTGTTCAACTTGCCTAGACTGCACTGTAAAAAGTCATGCTAGTTCCTATAACAGAACAGAAGAGCAGAAATGTGGATCCACTTTTTAACAAATTCCAGCATGCTCTATTGTGTTTGGTGTGGTGGTTGTTACACAAAACATTATGTTGCATACACAATATATCATATTAGATTTACTTAAAAAGCTGATGCAAACAACTGCTTCTTTTTTTTAAAAGTTTTTGCTAGCATCACTTTTCTCAGTCTGACACAAGTCAGCTTCTCTCGCCAAGAGGCAGGAGGGAAACGCACATACATTTGATCCCAGATCAGGACTTTGGAGGCATTTCTCTGCCAACAAGAAGACCAAAGGGCAGACCAAATGAGTCAAACACAGATCTGACCATGTATCCTCCTCTCTCCTATAACAATCACTCTGACACACGCAAACAGCCAGGCCTATCTCTAAGACCAAAATCCACATTCTCTCCATGTCTTCATTCAAGCATCCTTTACTGGATTCAGATTGTTGTCTTTTTAAGTTAAGGAAAACATCAAGTTAACAATGTCCACTTTCATCTCTCCATCTCTTTGGAAGAGCGGATAATAAAAAAACAAAACAGGTATCAGTCACACTGAAAAAAAGAGGATCCACCACAGAATTAGAATGAGTAGAACTACTCTGAATTGGATTAATCAAATTGCCATGATTCAACAGGAAGAGTCATTTCTATCCATTCTAATACTACAGTCTCAAGGGGGAATACTGCTACTTTCCAGGGAAGGTAAAAATAAATAAAAGTGCTACGTTGCCCTTTAGGCAAGGTGTTACAAAAGGCTTGAAGGGTTTCTGGGGAAGAATTATATTTACTTTGAGTAAAAACACAGTTGTATGTAGCTCCCTTTGAATGTCCTTGTCATTCTATCCATTTAGCATAAAGTAAAATGTGACAGGGAGTTTTGATACAACTTTCAATTTTTATACACCTCTTTTTTTTCTTCTTCATCTGTCATGGATTAAGGTTGAAATGTAAAACAATGAAAAGATAGAGACATGGTATCAGATTGGAAATGTCATAGGTTCATTTGTATAGACAATGTTTTCTCTACTGTATTAATGACGGAGATGCTTGAAGAGATCCTTGGCAGGGCAACAGAGAAAAATTTGAACTGCAAACACAATGCATGTCAGCTAAATGAGGGTACATGTTGTAGATGAACTGCTAGAAGATCAACGTGAGAGGAGATATGATCAGTAGGGATAAAAACCCATACATAACAAATCATCATTTCATTATGTCATTAATGAAAAACACCAAAGATCCTGACCCCACCTTTTTTCCCTGTGTCTATATCAGCTCAAATAAAACGGGTCCACTCTTCAAGCAGTTCTTCGTCACCATTTAGAAGATTCAAAAGATTTCAGTGCATTAGAAAGCACTGCCAGCCTCTTTAACTAAACATTAGTGATACGCACACGCAGTGGGCCACAGAATGAGAAGCACAGAGAAGATATAGCAGTGTGTGTGTGTGTGTAATAATATGTGTGTATATGCTAATCACTGATTCACACAGACTGCCAATGGACAGAACAGACTGTTAGAGAAAGTGGGAGAGGAAGAGAGGAGAGATGGGAAGAGAGGTCGAGAACGAGAAGAGCAGAACGCCTGGGGAGGATCCAGCCTCCCCTTCCTCTCTCTCTCTCTTTCAGTCTCTCTTCCCCTCTCTCTTTTCATCTCTTCACGCCTTCCTGCTGTATTTACAATGCCCTTTCAGTATATGATGAGGATAAAACTTCCACTACATATCAAACAGGTATTCCATTCAGCTGGGTTAGTCTATATGAAACGCTGCGCATAACATTCCTATGACAACAGTAATGTACTGTACTAATACACATTGAATACGTATGATGATAGGACTATATATGGCAAGGAAGGCGGGAGGGGGACCCTGCGCCCACACACCACACACTTTCTCCTTCCACTTACTAATCCAAAATATGACAAGCTTGGCAAGTATTTTTTTTCACCTATGTAGCCTCATCAAGCTTACTTTTCTCGTTTCATGATTATTTATTAACAAGTGAGTGAAACACCGAAATTTCTTGGAAGAAGCACAATTATCTGCCAGTACGGTGAGATAATTTGTCTTTAAAAAACTTGCCAAACCCATCATTACTTTGCAGTGTTCCTCTTCCCTCACACTCCTCCCCTCCCGAAACATTCTTCCTCCTCCTCCTCCTCCTCTTCGTTGTCCTCCAGCTGAATTCCTTCATTCAAGATGGCTGCCAGATGAGGCGAGGTTTTAAGGCAAGAAGGAAAGGGCGGAGAAGGGTAGAGGAGGATGGGGGTGGCTACTGCTGCACTCCTCATTCTTTAGGAGGCTAATACGGAGATTATTTAATTGGATACTCTGTCTTTATCCCCTCTCCCTCCTCTCCTCCTCAACTTGAGGAGGAGAGAAGATGCAGAGAGGCTGAGGGTTGACGCGGTTATCAGAGCTGAGTTTAGTTCAGATCGCTTTATTTAAGCTCAGTTCAGTTCAGAGCAGTTCAGTTCCCCAGCCTGTAGGGTATGTCTCTGCCTGTCTGTCACCTGGGTTCTTCTTCTGTCTCTATAATTGCCTGCCTGCCAGCTTGTCTGTCTCTCACACCAGTGTGATCTCCACCTCCTCCGTCTTGTCACTCTTCTCCTGCTGTCTGCGGGGGTGCTGTTTGGGGGGAGGGGGGGCCGCACGCACCTGCAGGGGTAAAATAAATTAGGTATAAAAAGGCAAGAAAAAGGCAAAGAGAGAGAAAACTATTCTAAAGGCAATAACAGCATATCTTCATAAGATCTCATATTCTTGCTGCTGGACAAAAACCTTATATCCCCAGAGAGTAAGCTTTCTCAAGGAATTATTACTTTCCAACGGAATCTCATGTATTGCTGAAATTAGAGAATGTGTTTGATTTGATTCATAGGTAGCACAGTTTAATCAACATAAATGTCATGTTTCCATTCAAGTAGAAAATGAAAAACACAGAAGTTAGAGTTAAAAGGGTTTCACATAATAGCTGTAATAAATAACACTCAAAAACAGACCCAGATGGCCACATACTGAATGAGTTGTTCCTTAAAATAGAAAATCTGCTACACGAAAATTAAGATTGCTCCTGCACCCTCTGATTGGTTATCTGCATAACATGCATCATAGAGCAGACAAGTCTTTTTTGATAATCTGACATGACCAACTGGGTAACAAAGGTCACAGATCAATGTCAAAGTAAAAATTCCTTCTTATCTATTTAACCTCTTATCGCCAAGAAAGGCACAAGTAGCCTAACCTAAATTCAGACAACTTGGCTCTAACTCTAACATTACTGATATTGTGACAACGTGAGTCCAGTATTGTATATCAAATCAAATTGTGAGGAGAACATATTGTTGCACCCATCATACTTATCATCATCTATTTTACTTGGATATCACTTAGTTATTTCCAGTCATTACTGTGTAATTAATGCCTGTAATTTAAAGGTTTACCAAAAGTTGATTATCGACCTAATAACCTTGACAACACAGTAGACATAAGCAAATTTTATACTAACAGGCCGTAGTTTGCCAGGGCCTCCCTCAGGGGTGAATCGAAGTGGCTGGGGAAAGCCTGGAGACACTGGACTCCTGCCAGAGCTATGATCTAGAGAGGGACAGAGAGAGAGAGAGGGGGAGAGAGAGACAGAGAGAGAGAGAGAGAGAGAGAGAGAGAGAGAGAGAGAGAGAGAGAGAGAGGAGAGAGAGAGAGAGAGAGAGAGACAGAGAGAGAGAGACAGAGGGAGAGAGATTTATAATTAAGAAAAGCAACAGTAAAAATCAATAATGATCATTCTAAATGAACTAATTAAACATTAAAGTTAACATGAATCGTTTCTGTCAG
>OMLI01088262.1:0-11341 GCA_900302605.1 Rondeletia loricata | reverse complement strand
CAAACATTGGCAGTAGAAATGGGCCGTACTGAAGAGCTCAGTGACCTTCAACGTGGCACCGTCATAGGATGCCACCTTTCCAACGTTCGTCAAATTTCTGCCCTGCTAGAGCTGCTCCACTCAACTGTAAGTGCTGTTATTGTGAAGTGGAAACGTCTAGGAGCAACAACAGCTCAGGCGCGAAGTGGTAGGTCACACAAGCTCACAGAACGGGACCGCGAAGCGCGTAACGCGTACAAATCGTCTGTCCTCGGTTGCAACGCTCACTACCGAGTTCCAAACCGCCTCTGGAAGCAACGTCAGCAAAGAACTATTCGTCGGGAGCTTCATCGAATGGGTTTCCATGGCCGAGCAGCTGCACACAAGATCACGCAATGCACAGTGCCAAGCCTTGGCTGGAGTGGTGTAAAGCTCACCGCCATTGGACTCTGGAGCAGAGGAAACGCGTTCGCTGGAGTGATGAATCACGCTTCACCATCTGGCAGTCTGACGGATTAATCTGGATACCAGGAGAACGCTACCTGCCCGAATGCATAGTGCCAACTGTAAAGTTTGGTGGAGGAGGAATAAGGTCTGGGGCTGTTTCTCATGGTTCGGGCTCGGCCACTTAGTTCCAGTGAAGGGAAATCTTAACGCTACAATGACATTCTAGACGATTGTGTGCTTCCAACTTTGTGGCAGCAGTTTAGGAAAGGCCCTTTCCTGTTTCAGCATGACCATGCCCCCGTGCACAAAACGAGGTCCATACAGAAATGATTTGTCGAGATCGGTGTGGAAGAACTTGACTGGCCTGCACAGAGCCCTGACCTCAACCCCATCCAACACCTTCGGGATGAATTGGAACGCCGAATGCGAGCCAGGCCTAATCGCCCGACATCTGTGCTTGACCTCACTAATGCTCTTGTGGCTGAATGGACGCAAATCCCCACAGTAATGTTCCGACATCTAGTGGAAAGCGTTCCCAGAAGAGTGGAGGCTGTTAGAGCAGCAAAGGTGGGGTCGACTCCATATTAATGCCCATGACTTTGGAATTGGAGACGTTTGACGAGCAGGTGTCCACGTACTTTTGGCCATGTAGTGTGCTTCCTGGTAGCTCTGATTTGAATTACACATGGGAGTTTAACTGGAGAAAGTGAGGCCAGGAAGTAATAAAACAAAAGTATGAAGTAGATCAGGAAGGAGTAAAGAAAAGGGTTTAAAAAATAACATCTCCAACTCACCAATTGGACCAGTTACTTCACACACACACACTGTATTGTGTGATTTGTCGCTTCAAAGGACTTCCCAGGAGGAATTGCATTCCTTCACCTTGCCTACCCTCACTGCAGCGAGTCTTATTTACCAGGACATTATTCTAGGAAGGGCCTGTGTGTGAGCAACATAACGTGGTTTATGAGGGGAACAGATTTCCGCCATCATTTCTGGATAGATCCAAACATATACTGATGTTTCACTTGGTCATAACAACTTCATATATTATTACCTTCATTTACATATCATCGCTGTCGGGTGAAAACCTCGCAACTGCCAATTTTCCAGGAAGGAAACAGCCTTGTTTTTAGATTGATACCATACATCATAAGCGCAAGGGTTGTAGAAATTTTGCAACCCATAGAGGATCATATATTCCTTCAACTCGTTGGAGTTTTGAGGTTTTAACACATCAATAAAAAAGTTAGTGAGCCAATTCAGAACTGTTCAGGACATATTTAGGAATATAAAACACATTTTGCTTGGCTGTACCAGTCCTCTTGATTATCCTGCTGTTAGTGCATAGTGGCTCTAACATAAAGTGTATAATTTTCCTGTGTGTATAATCGAGAGGTGCACTATTCTGTTCTGTGAGTTGAACTATTCTAAAGTAATAGCTCAGGCAGCACATGTCAAATATTAAAGCCTTTCACCGTGGGAGGACCGAACGCACATGAACTGTTTCCTGCCTCCAAAGGGCTATTAATAAAGTAGCAGGTGACTTTTCCCCCACATGGAGGACCCTGCGGCGCTACACTTCATTTATAGAATTAAAGTTGCCACTGATGAGTGAAATGGTGATTGAAGGTTAATTATATGCCACGACTGAGGAGGGAAAGCCATTTAACCATTCAACCATTTCTGCTCCAAAAGAGGGCTGGTCACACTGCTGAACCAAATCAGACCAATCCAATATCAGCTGTCTATGTATCATTCCACCTTTTCAGCAGTGGAAATGCAGTTACAAGCAACACTTAAGATTATATGATGTAATGTTGCTTATTATGGTGTAATTAATGCTGAAAGTATTGCTACTACCAGTAAGCTAATTGTCGATTGGACCTTGATTGAATATCTACAGGTCAGATTGTTGAATTTGGACTTGAGACAATTCATCTATTGCTAATAGAGAGGAAATCAGCACCCTGTCAGCCTCGTATCTTCTGTATTAATACCTAATCATTTCAGAAATAACATGTATCACCGCATAATGTAATTTTTTGTGTAGATGGTCATTCAGAAAATATACTATATAACCTTACTGTCTAATGAGCCCTAATTAGACCATAAGGAGCTATAATAAAAAAACGTTACTGAAATGCACTGAGAAGGATAATATGATCAACAAAGATCTGGACCAACAGGTTCGTCCCCTAAAGCAGGTCAATGAGAGGGACGTGACATTACTGACCCTGTGTCCAGTCCGAACTGCAGTTAGTCTAATTGCTCCAGAGCTGGTCAACGATTCCATTCATCCAGCACTATGAGAGAACATGACCCTATGCTATGTGACTCACCGCTAGACGAGCATGTTAAAATTACAGACAAATTGCTCCTGCCTCACCCTGACCCCGCTCATCCCAAGATAACCGACCTTGCTGCATCACTCGCCTGACGGAAAATCATGTCAAGCTCTCCGATCTGTTGAATTATATTCAAATCCTCCTAACGCTGTACGTACCATGTAAAACCGTGTCTGCCGGCAAATAGAATACATTCATCACATTTCCTTAATGAGTTTCCTCCCGCTGCAGCCGTGCTTCAAACGTGCTCCTCTGTGCACAAACTCCTTTCACTGTAGCCCTGACTCAGCACCAAGCTCCCAGCAGAGATGTGCCTCTCTGGCTAAATGTCTCACATGACTATTTCCCACGCAAAAAAGAAACAAGCGAAACATGTCGTCCCCCATGGATGATGCAGGGCCTTGGGCCAATCAGTAACAAGATGCAGCATCCCTCCAAGTTTCATCAAAATTGGACCAGTGGCATCTGAGATGTCACGCTTTTGTTAAAAATGTTGACCATTAATTATATAGTGCACTCAATTGGCCAAACAGTGTAATTTGTAAGGACAGCTTGATGTCTGTAGCAAGTTAGACTTACAGTGTATCAGTTAGGGCATTTCAAAGTAAGACATTTTGACCTTTAATTATAGCACCCCCATCAGGCCAATTAGAGTAAACACCAGCGCACAGTGCCAAAATGCATCATCCTTCAAAATTTCACCAAAATCAGACCAGTGGCGTCTGACATATCACCTGACATTTCTTGTTTGACGGACAGACGGACGGACAGACACAGACAGAATTCAAAGTGGGGCGGGTCACCACCAGTATCCTACTAATACCAAAGCCAATAAACACCTGCCGCTCGCAGCTGGAGACGAGCCAACGCCACGGGGAAGCAGGGCGATTAAAAGGTCTCCTGAACGATTGACAGGGCACAATGACAGATCCTGTGTCGCCCTATATTGATAGTGTTGCAGAATGTGTTGAAAACTGAAACTGAAAACACTATTATAATAAATGTATACTATTCTATTCTCTCAAATAATGGAGGCTCAGGTAAGTATTTCACAGTGGGGTATGCAACAAAGGAAGGCGATGATACATATGTGATCTCACAAAGAAACTGGATGAAGTATAGGACCGTGTACCCCAGCTGCATGTTATTTATTGTCCCGCTCCTCTGTGTTATGAGCAAATCACACACTTTCATTAGTTATAGACGATGCTCTGTGATTTATGAGGCTTAGGTCATCTATTGTTTAAAAGGGCTGCCACTTCTGAATCAAAACACGACCCTGCGTCTGTATCTGTAACAGTATAGCTAACTAACAATCCATGCTTTAACACCGGGTGTTGTGACACGCTTAAATGGCACTGACGCAATGAATGAATATTCGGAAAGGGATATTGTGGGCTTTTCAATTTGAAGTAGTTTGTTATTGCACACGCTGCATGCAGTAGGACGCTTGCGGAAAAACGTGCGTTTATAATTAGAACACAGACAAGTAGTCATATCAACAGTGGTAATTGGTCTTGATAAGTGGGGATCCAAAACAGTTGTATTGAATTCAGTAGGAAGATAAACACTCCAATTTATATGTCAATGAAATCTGGGTTTATGCTGGTTTTTAGAAGTATAATTAATCCTGAAGCTCCCCCATTGTTTATTCCAGAGAACGGCAACACTGTGCATCAACTAAAGCTTTTAGAGGCTGTCATTCATCTCCACTTCCCAGGTAGAGAGGATGTATTTTAGTATATGTATCTACATCTGTATTTGTGAACTCTGTAGATGTATTTTCTTCTTCTTCATTTGAACTTTTCTATAGAAGCTTCCTGTGGACAGGTGTTGTAAATTAGCGTCTCGCTACAAACACTAAATACAGTGCATCTGGTCTTTTGTGCATAAATGTATGTTACAATTCTAATGCTACTGTAATGTCCATATCAAATAAACTTAACTTCACTTAACTACATGTGTGGCTACATTCAATTCCACCTTTGTAAAATAGCCTTTGCCTTTGACCTTGCAATGACATTTTGAACAATGTCATTGCAAGGTCAAATCCTACTTAGCACTTCACTTTTAAGGCTATTGATACAACAGCTTCGACAGAGACAGGCTGCATAATTGCTTCTGTTAGGAACCTTCACTGAAGTCTCTAGGGTTCTAATGTAATTCCCATGATGCTTTCACCTTCCTACCCCGATATGCTCAGAGCTGCAAGGAATCATGGGTAGGAAAGAGATTAGAAGCGGCGCTCTGAGGACTCTGGTCTGCGATTACAGTGATGCATCTCTTTCGCAAATGATTCATTGCCCTTCGCTCTTTTTCAATGATCCTCTTTCCAGATCATTAAAGCACCTTTGGTTTGAACCTTGGTCTGGCACACATCATCCACAGCCCCCGCCCACCGACCCACACCCCCAGTATTGAAAAACCATCCTTCACATTCCACAAAACAACACCCAACAAATCGCTTCTCAATAGGGAGTAAATGACTCCTTCACAATCAATGCTATTTTCCACAGACGGGACACATTAGTTACTGCCACTTGGTGGGTCGGCAGGTTATTTGTCAAACAGCTGGTTCGCGCGCGCTTTGGGGCGATGTACGATTTCTAAATTGGTTTCCCTTTGAAATGGAGCAAATAGGCTGAGTGCTCGTTTCAACATTAGAGTGAGCATGATGAAGAATCAGCCATTGCTTTTGCTGTTAAACACCCCAGAACCTCACAGAGGACGTATGAATCTTCTGCACGCAGGTGCCACAGATAATAATGTCAGCTTGTCATGCAAAGAGTGCACGTACCGAGCGTGGAAGACCACACGAGCCTGCACACATTGCAAGCTAGCGGCTGTGGGCCTGATGAATTATTCCTTAGATCAGTGTCTTGTATCGTGAAAAGCAGCTGCATTTTTCTCCCTGTTGGTTCATCCACTCGTCAAACCATTGAGACCATTAGTGGGACCCTCGGTGCCATCAAACCAGCGCTCTGCACACTGTAACTTATCATGCTTTGTTGCCACAGCAGACCGAGTAATACGTTTCTCTTTTTTTGGTTCTCTGAATAAATTCTAAGTAGGGCAAGGAGCGTGGTTACTATTTAATCTCAGCACCAGTGAATTTAATCTAATGTAGCAATGCTTTTCCCAGAACTGTTCAGTATTCAGAAACAATTAATCGTGCTATGTTTTATCCAAAAGGTCTGTCGTTCCCAGGACAAAAGTTTGAGTGACAAGCAAATCTCAAGCTTTCCTGATTCAGCTTTTGTTTTATGTACAGAACACTAAAATAGGAAAATGGTTTAGATTTCACTCAACATATCACTAAACCATTTTCCACCAACAGTTATGAGGCTTTGATCATCATGCAGAGAAAAAACATAGTGTACTGAATCTGTGATAGAACTGAAAAATACACCACTTCATCAGTCTCTATACTCTTTACAGCTGCAAACTCACGTTAGAAAACAACAGGGAAAAGAAAGCCTATGCTTGTCAAAAAGATTTTCAATGGATGGCATAACTGGATTTGTCACATGAGATCAAAACCTCCAAAGTATTTTCGGTGGATGAGCAGATCGTGTTTATTCATGATAAACACAATCGAAGTGACATTCAGTAAGTGTGTTCTAGCTGTAAACCAATTAGATTTGAGTCACGAGTGGTTGTTCTGCCAAAGGTGTGGCAGGCCCACACAGAATGTACTTACAAAATCTATTGAAGTACAATAACTACAATAGATGCAATTAGTTCCTCTCCTGCTCTAAAAGAAATTCAGAGAAATGGTGAAATCATGTTATTTTTTGAATAAAATCTAAATTTCAAACTGTTATTAGAAAAATAAAGAACAAGTTGAGCGTTTTTTCAAATGAGCTTGAATGGAATATTCATCTATTGGCGCTACTGAAAAAAGTCACAGCCGACATTAAAACTAAACAGATTATGCATGAACGCTCAGCCTATGGCGTTTCTGCATTTTTTACTCACTTCAAAGCCATTATGCTTCATTCACCTTCTCTGGTAACTTAGCAAAACAGGGCAACGTTAGTTCTCAACATTCACATACATTTATATGTGACACTGTCTAACATAATAAATAGTCTGGTACACACTTTTGGTCCAAAACTACTAATAGTAAGTGCTAATAGTAAAATGAGTGGATAACGCTGTTTATTGTTTTTCCTGGCAGGAATCAAAACATTGGAAATGACTAGGGATTGTAACGAAACATTCAGCAATAAAAAATTAGTTTTCAACGGAGAGTGTCACATCGGGTCGTTTCCATGGAGCAACATTTAAAGGTAGAAACTGAAGTAGCTGCTTGATTTAACATGATATCTGGGTAATGAAGGACTGACAGTGACCATTTTAGTATGGAGCTATAAGTTTCACTCGTTTTTTTGTGCAGTCATTTCATCTTTCCATCCACCATGATTCTTTCTGCCTCTTTCCCATCGTAACCATCGTGTTGTTAGTGGCCTTTCCCCAACAGCAGAGTTAGCTAAACAAACTGAACCAAGGACAGTCAACATTTAACCTTTCATCAAACAGACCTCTCAAAGGTGACATAATTACACAAATTCATTGCTTTCCAATCACAAAACCTCCAGAAAAATTTGATTAACAATGATGGAGACAGTGACAAGCCTGGCATAAAATAATGTAAGCAGTTGGAACAGATAGGTTGGTCAGATTAGTAAAAAAGTATATTAAAAAGTGGCAGACTGCTACTCTTTGTTAATTTTTATTTATCTATCCTATCTTAGGTAAATGAAGAGCGCATTCGTATCTACAATGTTATCCTGCCAAAAGGCCTTTTGGGGAGCATGGGTGGGGATTACAATAAAATAGACTACACAAATAAGATAGTGAGACGGGCAACAGGAGTCACCATACTGGAACAGCACATAGGACAAGAAAAGGCAATAGAAAATGCAAATGGTACAAACACTACCATACACATTTGTACCAGGACAGGAAGCATGGGCCAGTAGTTGTGGACTCATGGAGGGACAGCCCAATTGAGCTTGAAAGAGCCCAATACAGAAGGAAGGTACATCACACAACTAATACAAAAGACAGCTGAATTGCATCATGGGATTTGAGGTGTCTTTCCATGGCCAGCTGGAGGGACAAACCAGACATTTTGCAGAGTGCACTGAGGTCATGCAGGAAAGAAAAGAAAGAAAAGTATTCCATTTCCATGTGTGTGTCCTGTGGTGGTGGTGGGTGGGAGGTGGGACGTATTAATCAGGTTACGGAAATAGAATAGTTTGTTCCTGTATGATAGAACATGACGCTGTTGGTGGACGTCTAAATGTGTCTTCTGGGTACATTTCTCATTGGTAATAGCTATAGTCCTTTCATGATCAACAAAAAAAAACAAGCCAAAAACCATAAAACACCTACGTAAATAACAGTGTGCAAGGAAAACAAGTAGGATGCATTTCCCCCCCGGCATGGTTTACAAGTGTTCAGTCCCTTAGAGAGCAAGACACATAAAAAAAAATACAAAGCCATTCTGAGTGAGTAAAGCCTATTGGTGAAGTGTTGTGGTCTTTTCCGGGATTAAAATGCCTTTATCCTTCAGGGCACAAGTGATCACTGAATGACTGAGCATGAACAGCACAGTGAGCTAGCGGGTAGAAAGGCCCTCCCATAACCAAAACCTTATAGGCTGACCTGACTTACTGACTAAACTAACCCATATTACAGTAGGGAAAGATGAACCACCCTGAAATGTAACGCACCTTAGATTCTTCACCCTGACTTACCGAACTGTTATCCACCCTTTCTATTGTGCCCCAAACACCGTCAGGCATCCCTCGTCTGTTAAACACGTCACTATTCGGCGTAGCGTCAGCTCCGAAACGTTACGGCTAACCTTAGATAAGGCGCAGTAGTTATAATCTTCGGCGCTGTACTGAGCCCACCGATGTGAGGTGCGATGACCTTCATGCACCGATGCTCTGCAATCACTTAAAAAGCTAAATCTCACCACAACAGCATACAAGAGATAACCCTGGAAGCTCTACAAGAGGAATGTGTTGCTCACAGCAGTCTGTTGGCATGCTCTAAAAAAGAATTCAAACAAGTTGTTAGAACTCAAAGTATGTGACAAAAAACAAGAGCAAAAAACTTTAAAAACTCTTTTACCCACAGTTATGAAACGGTGTAATACCTACTGTGATTGCTTATTAACATACAAACTGATATCCTACAATACCGCCAGTACTGATGGCAACCCGTCTCTTCTGAGTGATGCTCATTGAAAATATTACAGAAGCCTTTACACACTTAAGATTAATGACTACTGAATAACCATTCAGAGGACCATTAAAGTAAACATCATAAGCAATAGAGATCAGTTTCCAGGGACGATATCAGTATCAATAACGGGGCACATTTTACACAAACAGAAAAACCAAAACCACGACTTGTAGGAAAATATGGTATTTGTGTTTGTTCTCCTGCTGAGATAATAGTTCAAATCCCAGCTATGCTCTTATTAGCAATAAGCTTCATATTCCATTCACAAACATCCCTGCAGTCATGAATAACCAGAATATTTCCATGGAAACAACTTATGGCAAAACCAGTACCGTAACTGGGATAAGACGTATACACATACAGTCCGGTCAAGGCCTCAGTATATCCCAGGGATCTTATTCAGGTTTCTTATTATCAGCATAAGAGCTCGTTGAGTTGTTTTAAATAGCATATCATGTCCCAGCTCACTGCAGCAGTGAACTCCAACTCTTCTATCATTGATGAGTTTTTTATTTTATTTTTACTGCTAAAATCCAGCCTCAGAGGAAACTGCTGCAATGCACTGATATTAACGTTAGTGATATTTTCCCAACAAACAACAAAATGACCAGAAATAAAAGTGTTACGTTAATTTTAAGTTGATTTGAAGCATGTGGACCTGGAAGCTACATGTATCCTGAGGTATTCACTGTGCATTGTGACGCACCACCACTGTGCCGCCATACAAAGACACATGGTGGTGCCTTTGAAGTATGTGCCTTTATCTCTGTGTGTGTGTGTGTGTGTGTATATGTGTGCACGTGCATATCTGTGTGTGTGTATTTGGTGGGACAATGGTATAGAGCGCTTACCACAAAGCCATACCCCTTAAATCCCTTTACATCATGGAAATATGCCCCCTGCATCCTTTGGAAAGCTGACCTTGGATTCTTGTTTTGCACTTAGCAGCGAGGATTAGAGGAAATCTTCCTCAAACACACATTTTGCTCCAAGAGATCTGGGCCTATTTCGCCTCTGCGTTATTTCAAAAAACGCAAACCAAGGCTACTTTTGAACTGCAGACTGAGGCTGCTGACAGAAAGTGGAAGTACAGTGCAAGGGGGAGATTTTCTCCTTATCATTTTATTTTCGTGTCATAAGTAGGTCAGGCTGAAAGTTGGCAAAGAAACGTACTGATACTCTCTGAGAAGAAAAGACTTGCCAAAGTCAAGTGAAACTTTCGGGCAACATGACCTCACCGTAAATTCTTGAACCTTGCTTTCAGCACTCTTACAGCCTTGGCTGGCTAATTTAGGCCAAGAATAATACGTTTAAATTTTTAAACTTCAACTTTCACTCACAGTAGAAACATCTTGGTATGAGTTGGGAACTGAACCTGGGTCATCGGAGTTGAAGGTATAGATGTAGATGCCCGTGCAAAACCTCAACCACAACGCCCTTACCTTCCGCCCTGCTGACCTTCCGCCCTGCTGACCTTCCGCCCTGCTTACCTTCCACCCTGCTTACCTTCCACCCTGCTTACCTTCCACCCTGCTTACCTTCCACCCTGCTATTTCAGCGTCAGACTATTGCCTGTTTCTAGTTCTGCCTCCTTCACATAATCCTTTCGTGACTGCTGAGAAGCTTGTAAGCAGGAGAATCTGACCTCAAGAGATGAGAGTCTGAAAGTGACCCTTTGGGGATTGTTTCCTCTGAGCATTTGTAGCTTAAAGAAATAAACTGAACTTCTGGTACATAAGCTCTTTGGTCAACTTACCGTTATGTGACAAGAAAATTGGTATTGGTTTGAACTCTGTGTCCAGTGTTTCTGTTCTCTACAGGGCATACTAACACTTAAGCACACTGGGGCGAATTCACAAAGGGATTGCGCGGCTTTTTCTGACGCTATGCCTGTGCAAATAACCCCAAAACAGACCTTGCTATTCACAAAGCACTCGCAAAGGGTGAAATGCCGTGCTAACTGCGTTGCCATCATCATTGCGTCTCTGTGCGTCCGTGCTATTTGCTGGTATTTAAATTAGGTAATATGGGCGGAACATTTGCCCCTCTCTATGCAAATGAGCCTCATTGCAAAAACACTCCAATTCACAAAGATCAGCGCTAATTGCCACACGCAGTTAAAGTGAAGCTATTTACGTCTTCAGAGAGTTGGTGGTAACTAAGCGCAAAGGGGTGGCAGCGTCTCCGGTGATCATGGGATGATGCATGGATGACAATCCCTGGTTACTGGGTAATAAAGTTGTTTTGAGAAAACGTTTGTCCTGTAATATTCATTGCAAATGTGTCGGGGAAAAGTATGTGCTTTT